>NDXZ01074803.1:0-10951 GCA_003055125.1 Paykullia maculata | reverse complement strand
TTGCAAAATAAAAAGTATTGAAGCTTTGTTGACAATATCACTAAAAAGTCACCACAATAGTCGACAAAAGTGGTGACGTGGAGACTAAAAAGTCACCACAATAGCCGACACAAGTGGTGATTTGTTGACACTTGACCCCAGGCTTCCTGCAGGTTACATAAACATAAAAATATATTCATTACATACAGCCATTACGTCATCTTCTATTCAGACTTTATTTCAGCTGCAAATATGTACTTGTAAATCTTTTGAAAATCCTAATTTTTCTAGGTAACTTTATAGTGATGAATTCAGAATTATTTACACCCGCCATTTGTGCCCATTTTCTGAAGATTTTAGACAATAATTAAAAGAATAGTCGCGAACATTTTATTCAAATCTGAGTAACAGATGACGAAAGAGCCGCAGTTGCATTTTAATAAAATTCCGTTTAAAACAAAATGTTGTCTTTTGTTCTGGGTAAAAAATGTTCAAGGGTTTTAAAGACTGTGTGAAAGTGCGTAACCAAAAAATTTTTTCTGCAAGAGTGCGACAAAAAAAAATTTCGTGAGCGTGCGTGTCAAAAAAATTTAAAGACCTTAAGAGAGCTATTTCTTAAGACCAAATCCAGAAGATTAAAAAAAACGGTATAGCTATTTTGCTGTAATTAATTTTGGCCACAAAAATGGTAAAACTGGCTATAGTGCGCTGTTTGGATTGTAAAAAGCGCTAAATCTAGCTTGAAAAGAGATAAATTGACATCACTTCATAAGACCCAACAATTGAATGAAACATACATATGTATGTATGTATGTATCTGAAATAATAAAATAAATTTAAAAAACCTCTTGTTTTAGTTTAATCGCATAAATTCAAATTATAATTCTGGCAACACTACATTAAAGACTTATTAAAATAGAAAAAAAGTTTTTGTATGTTTCTCTATGAGTTTGATTACATATAGAAAAGAAAACCAATAACAACAATTAGAAACAAATGTATGTTTTTTGATTTTCTGATTTGTTTTGATTACACAAGATTACTCGTCTTCATTTAATCGTAAGTTAAAGGTGGTAATGTTTGTTGTTGGGACATTAACGAGTAGTTTGCGAGTTAATAATTACGATCACGATCGTATTTTAGTACCTTGCTGTGGTTGATAACTAACTTGTGTTGTTGTATTTATTTATTTAACTTTGTCTGCGCGTTTGAACTTCTTTAAATTTTTTAAACGTTACGTTTAAAGTGGTTTTGTTTTGCTGCCTGTTAAGAACCCTATTTGCGGTTGATTAGGTAGATGTTGTTGTTATATGTACATATGTCTGTGAGGGAGCTAATTGAAAGTAAAATTTATAACAACAGTATTAAAATCGAAACAAAATAAACAAACAACAAAAAATCACAAACACATTTAAAATTAATTGCTCAATCAATTGCCAGCAAATAATCGAGTAATCGTCGTAACCTATAAAGACGGGTACAATTTTTGACAATCATTCAGTCTACTTTTAGACGGGCACCTAAATCGAGTAAAGCAATACAAAACAAGATAAACAAGATAAAAAGAAAGCAAGGAATAAGGAATAAACTAGTGAAAAAAACGTGTCTAATTAAAAAAAACCTAAAAACGAAACAAAAAAATTAAGAATTCAATGCAAAAAGTTGTAGTGAAAAATTTGTGTCAAAAAAAAATATATTTTTTTTTTCATTAAAAATTCAATTTAAAAATGAATTTGTAAAAAATTAATAAATTAGATTTAATAAAAAAATTAAAAAACAAGGAAAGTTTTAAATGTTGTAACACAAAAAAATTTTTGCTTTTTGACATACCTGTACGATTTAAAAAAAAGTAATAAAAAAAACAACAATAAACAACAATACCAGTTCCAGATATTTACATTTAATAAAAGTACGTGTTTTATATTAAATTTATTAATTAATTTTTTTTTTGTTTTCATTTAATATTGATATTGAAATAAAAAATTTATTAACATATTAAATAAAAATGTTACAAATACAAATTTCTTTTTTAACAAAAAAAAAAATTATTGTTTGAACTTTGGGTGATGACAGTTGACAAAAAAAAAAGTGTATTAAATTTACATAAAAACCATAAAATGTATTTTTTATTACTAAAGAACTAAGGAACTGTCATTTTTCGTGTTCTTTAGTATGCAATAATTATATGCAAAATATAAATTTATAATTTATTATAAATTTGCATAAATAATGTGTACCTAACATTTTTGATTTGCCACTGTTGTTTTTCGAGAATTTAAAAAAAAACAAAATAAATAACAAATTGATTGTCAAAAAAATGTAAATTTTTTTTAAATTGCCCTACACTTTGAAATTTCAAAAAATAAAAATTATTTTATATTAAAAACAAAAGTGTAATAAAATCATTTGATATTGACATTTGAAATTCAGTGATATTCATTAAGATTTTGTTGTTAAGTCTTGTTTAAATTTTAATTTAAATCAAGTGAATTTTGTTCTACCGACAAACAAATACAACGAATGCGCGTACGATGCGTAATTCTCAAGATTGCAGTTGTTTTTATTGCGGGGGGTTTTAAGGTCAATATTTTTTTAATCTATAGTGCGAATAGCATGTGCAAGAGGAATTAAAGAAAATGTTTATTTGCATGCAGTTTTTAATTACATATAAAAAATATTTTTTTTTTTGGTTATTTTAATTTAAACTTTAAATACAATTACAATATAACTAGTCATCAGAAATAAAAAGGCAATAACAACATTTTTCTATTAATAAATTGTTTTATTTGTTAAAAAAAATAAAAACTTCCACAAATAGAGAATTTTCCTAAAAATAAAAGATAACTTTAGATAATACATTTAAAAAAATACATTAAAATTTTTCACAACCCACCTTTTTTAAATTTGTTTATAAAAATCGAAACTTTTTTAAATTCATATACGCAGAGGGAAAAAACCATTCGAAAAACATCGAAATTGACACCATCCGTTGTCAAAAGTAAGCTAAGCACGTTTCTTCTTGATTTGACAACGGTTGGTGTCATTTTTCTAAGAACACCTGGTTCTTATATCAACAACAGCCGTTCTTGTTTTGACAACGCTTCGTTCTTATTTCGACAAAAGCCGTTCTTGCTTAGACAATGCTTTGTTCTTATTTCGACAACAACCGTTCTTGTTTTGACAACGCTTCGTTCTTATTTTGATAACGAACGTTCTTAATTTGACAACGTCTGGTATTTTTAGATTTTCGTTCTCGATTTGACAACATTTGGTATTTTTTATTATTTCGTTCTTAGTTTGACAATATTTGGTCTTAAATTTTTGAATGGATGTTCTAGAAAAAGTGAGAACGCTTCGTTCACAATTTGACACCAGCCGTGCATAGTTTTAGAACGTCTTTTTCCCCTCTGTGTACTGCACTATAGTAAAGTTTACTCTTTTTTGGGCTATAAATTTGCCCCCTATATTCAAAAACAATTTATAAATTTATTAAAGGTTTATAAGACAGATTTCTTAGACTAAATCAGCTTTATAAACCTTTGATAGCTTTATAAATCGTTTATGAAATATCGGTTACCTCTAAACATTTTGTTGTTATTCAAAAGTATGTATATTTTATTTATTCTAAGTAAACCAAACTTTACGTATAAAAAAAAGAAGCAGTACAACTTCCCTGCTCTGTAACTTGTGTAAAGAAACGAAAAAAAAATTTTAAATTATAATAATCTTCTGGTTGTTAATAGTGTGATTCAGATAAGTTTTTATTTAATTTTTTTTAATTTACATAATACTAAAGAAATTAAAGTTTAAAAAAAAACAGTTGACTTACTCTTACTCTATTTTAAATAAGGTGACTATAAATTTTTCGAATGAAACATTTCTCACTTACAATACAGAACATGGTCACAGATCTTCTATTAATAAGAAAAAAAACGGAATTCAAGCAATCCCTAAAAACTTGTGACTAATGTAGTTTTGGGGTTTTTTATTTGGCATCTCTCTTACAAGCTTGTGGTTGTACGCAACCACAATACATGCGTGTGTACGATGTGTAGTTAGTATTTAGAACAGATTAACAATAAATTTTACTAAATATACGTTATTAACTATTTAACAGATTAACTTGAAACTTTTACGATTTAAAGAGCAGATGCCGGGCTTGAAAATTATTAGTTTGCAAAGAAAAACGTTTAAGACGCATATACAGTAGACGAAAGTTAACAACCCTAGTAGGGATTTTTTTATTAAGTTCAATTTTTAAATAAATTTAAACGCAGTTTTTGATTATTTCACAATAATGTGGCAAAACGTGTTTTTAATTTAAAATGTTCAAATAGATGTAAAACGAATTTTGTAAGAGAAACATTAACTTGCTTGTGCTGGAACACTTAAAAATGCGTCCCGATTAAAAGTTTTATTAAAAATTAAATTCTTTTATATAAATTCTATATTATTTAGTAAAAGGTGGATTTATGACAAACTTGTGGTTAGCGTTACAATATGTGTAATCACTTCAAGTAATTGTCTTAATTAAAAATACTCGTTTAAAACACTTTTTTGTTTGGTTTTTTTTTTATACTCTTAAACAAATATTTACAAATTTATTAATTAGCTTAAGGACTTTTTTATAAAAAAAATGTTTTTTTTTTTAATTTTCTTCTCAATATTTCCCCACTGTGTTGTGAAGCATCATAAGAAAATTCGATATTTCAGTTTGAAAATTAGAATGTTCAATTAATATTCATATATTTTTTTTTTATTAACGAATAAAAATACAAATTATTTTTTTAAAAACAAAAAAGGTCGAAGAACTAGAGTAATTTACTTTTAAACAAAAAATATCAAATTTGTTTTAATAATTTAACAGAATCAAAAACATTTTTGAAAAAAAGACACGTTCTCGTTGAGATCCAAATGTAGGGTGTTTATTTAACCTTTATTATTAATTTTTTAGATTCATTACATTTGTGAATGTATGTAAGTAAATTGATTGTTTGTTTGTTTTTAATTCTATCTTCAAATATTATTTTAATTACATTTTAAATGCTTGCAATAAAATGAAATTTCAATTTTTTATGTTATATCTGTTGTTGTATTAAAATATTGTTTTTTAATTTTTAAAATTAATTCAATAATATGAAGTATGTATAAATTGTACATATCATGCAGTTCAATATTCGTATAACCAATAAATTTGAATAATAATTTAATAAACACTTACACACACACACATGCAATTACATGTTCAAAATAAAGTCTCATAAATATAAATTAGTTCATAATTTATTGACAGCAAATAAGTATTTTATGAAAATCTGTCTGGGAGTGTTTAAATTTATAACACCACACAGGTATAACTTCTAATTAAGAGTATTTGCTATTGGAATAAAAGCGAATAGGTATATATCTTGTTTTGGTTGATCCAGGGGTGGATTTAGGGTGATTTAGGGACTTTTCCTTCTCATTCAAACGATTAAAAATAAGAGTTTATTTGATTAATGTTTTTTTATATCAACTTTTGTGTAAACAAAGTAAATTACAGTGGGTCCTTGGTTATTCATAATGGTCGAGACCGGGAGCGACCATTCTGGGTAAACAATTTTCCCGGTTAACTGAGTACCAAATGAATATTATTTTATGTACATATTTATGTATGTATTTAACCAAAGTTATACAAGAATTTTCTGTACATGTTTTAAAAGTATAAGGAAAAAACTAATTTTGCAAAACACAGTGAATATAACTAAATTGAACAGGTGTTTATGCTTCCGGCTGATCATATGCAAGTTTCCCATTTTCGTTTTATTTACATTGTTTTTGATTCAATAGTTTGTTCAATAGTAATAGAAAAACTGTTGCTTATAATCCTGGATAAAAGAGGTAATCTTGGTTAATCGATACAAAAAAATTGAAATTGATGCAAAAGAAATTTGTTTTCTTTCCCGTATAATTGATGTTGCCGGTTAATCGAATCACGGATAATAGAGGTCCCACTGTATTTCAATTGATTTTTATTTTGTTGTTCACTTTGTATTAAATATATATTTATTTAAATTAAACGCTTTGTTTTAAATGTATCCATAGTGATAGGGGTATTTTTAAGATTGTGATTTCGTATGTAACATCATACAGTAAACTTTTCGAGTCGTTTAAGTTATCTGTCTGTGAATAATAAACTTGCGACTTAAAAGTGTCCTTTAAGAAAATTAATGTTTAAAAATTAAAAGTGAAATTATGCAGGTGAAACCAAAATTTAAATATTTTTATAAAATTTTCTTCTGGCAACGTCGATTAGAAGTAACGAATTTTAAGCGGCGTTGCCATATTTGTATAAAATTTTTAACAATATAAAATTTCTTTTCAAATTTTTCTCTAATACTCGCATGTTGACATCTTAGTATTTAAGCACAAAACAAAAAACCAAACACACTCGTCCACATTAGAATTAAGATGTTTAAGTTAAAGTCACCCCTCAGCTGTTATACATTATACATTATAAATATAATTTGCAAAGGGAGAACACGGCTTTCAAAGAGTAATTAAAAGGTAGTCGATATTAAACAACAGGTAAAAGACTACAAAAGTAGTTTGTTTTTGTTTGTTCAATGTTTGATCTCAATGTATAAAGGGAAACTTCTGTCTATGAAAACATAAAGGATGACAACTTTCTTTGCACGTTAATGTGTTTAACAAAGTGTTTAAGATTAAAACGAGTCCAAATAAGATACTTAGCAAGCAAGTAAATGTAAAATTTTTTTAAATTCAATTAAATTTATTTATGAAACATTTCGTTGGCAACTTTGTCACTTGATAAAACAAAGTTGACAGTTTATTGCGGTAATTAGTGTAAATAAAAATTTAATAACAATTAAAGCAACATATATTGGCAGCAATAAATATGTACATAAATGAAAAAAACATATATGAAAAATCAGTCTATATTAAAGACAACATAATTTTAACATTTGCTGTTAACATATTTATTGCTAACAGGCATAGGCAGGGGGTAATATGCAATTGTCATTAGTTGGCAGCACACGAGATGTTTTTTACATATGAGTTGTTACTTTTGCTTTCCATAAATGTATATGTCAGATTAAATTTAAATACGGTATAACTAAAATTTTGTTAAATGACTTCTTAATATGTATTCAACACAAAGGGACCGTACGTATCGGACCCAAGTGGGCTGAACCTTTCCTTCTTTCGCAGCTGCCTGTTCAACCTAATATGTATTCACACAGTCAATATTTAAAAGGTTTTAAATAACATGAATCATTTCTGTAGTGGAAAATTTTACAAGTTATATAAAATAAATATCGTGTGAAAACAGCTTCACAAATGGAAAAAGCACAGCATAACAATTGATAATAGTTATAATAAAATTTAAATATGAATAACGACTTATGATTCCTGTATTCTTTTTCCTTTTTATTAAGATTAAAGCTTTATTTTTTTCAAGAATATATCATAGATACAAAAATGTTATAACAATTTTTATTTATTAAAATTTAAGAGGTTTTTAAAATTAAGTTTGAATATAACAAAATTGTAAAAAATTTAAACATTTTTGTTTTTCTTAAGAGAAATATAAGAAAACAGTAAAGTTTTTATACATTTTCAATTTCACATGAAAATTGTTTCCATAGTTGAATAAAATTCTTTTTATAAACAAAATAACAATAAACAACCACCCCACCTTAATCCAATTACTTATTTTTACAAAACCACATGACATTTTATATTTTATTTACTTTTTAAATTGTATCTTTCAACTCTAATCAATGTGAAATTTACAACATTCATTCAAAAAAATATCATAAACATTTATTCATATACAATAATAACAAAAAAAAACACAAAATTTTATTTTTTCGGCTTATTTTATGGGACTATAAAAAATGTACATAAATAAAATAGAATGTGTGAAAATTTTAATATATTTCACCTTTGTCGAAGAAGTGAAAGCACTTACCCATTGTTTAATAAAGAACATTTCCATTTCAATTGTCTGGTTTATTTTTATAGCCACAATAGATAAATAATATCATGTTTGGTTGGTTATTTTTTTATTATTATGATTTTATAAAGGAATTCCCAATTTTATTTTGTATTAATTTGACTGCAATTTAAATGACTTTAATCTAAATTATTTGCAAAGCAAAATGACAACAACTTTATACGTTTTGCAGTTTAAATTATTTAAATTCATTTTATTTTGTTTAAAAAAAAATGTCATACGAGTATAATGTGTGATATTAATTATTTTTCGTTTAAATAATCATACGTATGTATGTACATATCTGTTTAAGAAAAATAAATTTTATAGAATTTTACCAATAAAATTAAATCGTTAAAAGTCAATGTTTATTGAGATAAAATATTTCACAGTTTTATAAAATTTTCATTACACATAATATCGAATATAAGAACAACGCATATTCACTCACTACCTATTTTTACTTTAGTTACCCGTAATGTGTAATCTGCAACTTAGTTTTCAATTACAACTAGATTTAATTGTATTAAACATTTTTTAAATTCCCATTGCATATAATTTGTAATTAAAACATTCAAAAGAAATGGTAATTTAGTAATGTTCAATTACCTAGTGCAGGTACCACCAATGTTGATAGACATTTGGCTAATTTACAAGGTCTCATAAAATCATATGCCCTATAATAATAGAATGAAAAAATATGAATGTTGTGAACGACCCCTCATAACTTAGTGTGATATTTCAAGTATAAATCAGCTGTTATAAAAAAAAAACAATACAAAACAAGACAATCATAAAAATTTGCGACCACAATGCCGAAAAGTGAAAAAAAACTTAAATAATAGATGGTTTGTGCAATAAATATATTTTGGACGTTGTTATGTTTGATTAACTTCTTTAGGGTCCATTGAAATCAAATAAAAACTCTGCCACAAACTTAAAGTTTTTGGTTTAAAAATAAAAATAAATACAACTGCTGATTGGCAGAGACCTGTCCCGGTCCCTTTTATCGGCGGAGGCGACTGGTAGAAAAATGTTCGGCAGCCTTGTTTAATTTTTGGGACAAGACCTTTTTAGCGTATGTCAGTGGTGGCGGCTCCCGAAAGTTATTAGAAACTAAGCGTTTCAGCACATTTAGCTTTTAGAAGTATGACGCAGGGGTTCTGCTGATTGGTTATTACAACACAATAAACATACAATACAGAGTAGTATTATATTAGGACATATTTTGTTAAAAAAGCAACAACAATATTTTATACTATATAAATTTTAGAACATTATTAATATTATTATTAATATGACATGATAGGATGCCTTGCGAATTAGCCAATTATATATAAGTTTGTCTTTCCGTGTTCAAAATCAAACAGCAAAGTAAATAAGTAACACGATCCGATGTAAATTTGCGCTATAAAAGAACTAAATCAGTTCGGTAAAAGCACAGTTATCTTTAAAAATATGAATCAACCTCTTACAAATTTTACTACAACAACTTTGCTATAAACATAAAAACAACAAAAAACCACTGCTGTAACTTACAATCGATTAAAAAAAATAAATAAAATAAACATAACTTTTAAACTACTCTTTAGATATTTTGCAAATTTAGAATATTTAAAGAAAAGGACTTAAGCTTTCAAAATATTGTTTTCAAAAAAAACCTTTGAGATCTGGCGCAGATAAAAGGGACTAAAGCCTTTACTATATTGTTTTTCTTAAATTCGAGTTTTCTTTAAATTTAAAAAAATTTTAAATTTAGGGGGATTTTACTGGTTTTAAATAGCCTAAAAAACCTGAATTCATTTAATTCGATTTCCGGAAATAGTAGAAGTTATACGTTATTTATAAAAAATTTTTCAATTTGATTTTAATTGCAGCAAATATTCTAAAATTAATGGGAAATTTTTTTTAATAAATAAACAAAATGAATTAAATAATCCCTAAGATTTAGGATTGCATTCATGTCATCTATGAAAAAACTAAATTTTTAGAATTATTTAGAAATGGTTATGGTTTCAACAGCAGCATACTTATGGAAATAGAATACGGGAGTTGTAAGGTTTTATTAATTTTTATTATTGTTGTTTAAATTATGACGGAATTTATAAACCATAAGTTTTTTTTAATATTTCTTTGAATCTAAATTTTTAGGCAATTTTGGTTTTTTAATTTTTTTTTAAAGAAAAACTTTTTTAAATTTTTATTTTTTATAAAAAGCTTTTGATAAATGACATCAAACAAAAATAAAAGCGTGGCAAATTAACCACATAACAGCTGGCCAAAACAAAACCCAAAAACAAAACCTAAAACATAATTATTCTTGTTAAAGTAACTATCACTAATAAAACTAATTCAAGATGTTTTATAACATTAAAAACCAAATACTTGTCCTAACGAAATTCTTTCACTTACAGCCTACTTGATGTTGTGGTTTTTGCAAAGATTTAATTTCAGTAAATTTAATGACATATTTTATACACAACAGCAAAATGAGCATCTTAATTATGCGACAAACATATGTTTCACAAAAATATGGTCAATTCCATATACATATGTATGTATTTACTAAGTATGACCCTCTTTGATAAAACATGTTACTTAATAAATTAAAGAAACAGTAATAAAATAATATCAATGATATTAAAGTCTACCACCACAACTACTACTGTCTTTGGAAATATTATTTAGACTTAAATAAGCAAAACTATTTAACGAAAAACCATTTAAAAAAGGTATTAAATTTAAATAGATTTTGTTTAAAGAAAATCAAGTGTTTTTTATTAGAAGAACTTAAAACACTCATGTGTATGTATGTGTGTGGTTAAAGCATCCTTGTCAAACATCTGTGTTTATGTTTGTAACAGTTTGAGATTGTATTTATAGAAAAATATGCTGCTCCAGACATTATTAATAAAATATAGTATTAGAAGTATAATATAAAATTTAATGTTATAAACCTGTTGCGTTTCAAAG
>NDXZ01074694.1:0-13877 GCA_003055125.1 Paykullia maculata | reverse complement strand
CTTTAAGGCCGTATTTCGTAAGGCGTTATTGCACTCCACCATTAAACTCATTGTAAAAAGTTTTTTTTTTTTTGATGGATGAAAATATCCTGTTGGTACAAGTATTAAATCAATCTGGCAAACCAATTGGTATTCAACATATAGTAAATGGTTGTTGCCACGAGTAAAATATAATATTTACTACTGTCACCTGCAACTTTTGAAGTGATTTTTATACCCTTCATTTTTTTTATCACTGTTAACTGAAATACATACATACCTAGAATAGCTGGTTAAAGTTTTTGTCAAAAATGCTTTTACTATCACGAATAAAGAACTTATCACATGGCCGATAATTATCAATATTTATTTTAATAATAGCTCTGTGAAATAAGGTTATCAAGAACTCTGAATGTCATGCATAATTTTATATATTTTTTTCATATTTTCAAATATCAAGGTGTATGGTAACAGGAAGTTTAACATTTTATTGCATCTAAAACAAGTAAGAGCACTTTATTTGACTGTGCCAAATCTTATATACCCTTCACTACGTGTATTTATGTATGTGCATATGTATGTATGTATAAAAAAAATTTATTTTGCTTATATGTATCTCGAAAATATTTTTTGGCTGTATCTCGAAATTTTTTTTTTAAATTTCTCAATAGGCATGTCTAACACACAAATATAATAATTTTTGTGTAAAAAAAAAAATTTTTTTTTGCTTATATCTCGGAAATTTCTTTTCTTTTGAAATTCCCCAAAAGGCATGTCTTACACACAAATATAATAATTTTCGTCTTTTTTGGTTTATATCTCGGTCAATTATTAAGCGACTGGATTTCAATAGCAAACATCTCAGGAGGGTTTCTGATTGTTGGATACTACTTACACGTCCGTACGACATCGGACGAATATTGTAGAAATTACAAACAGAATGACAAACATATACATACCCTTATCACCTCTGGTGAAGGGTATAAAAAACGACTACACACAGAAAAATAATCTGTAGGGCTCGTATCGCCCCCTTATACATCAACACAACTTGTCGAAATACATAAACTTATCGGTACAATATTAAAAGTTTAAATTGTATCCTTGTGTATTGTGTATCCCTAAAAAGCGGAATTTTATTACATTTTAAATATAACCTGATTAAACATTTGTACTTTAAGCTGTTTACTGTCATAAATTAAAAAAAAAAATTAACTGCCATTGCTAATTTATTTTTGACAATAAATATGTGTAATACAAAGCGGCCTACATAAAAATTTACATACATATGCATGCATGTGATACCATAATTTACGTTTACCAGAAAGTTTTTGTTATTTTTACTGGACTATACTGTATTGCCTTCGTTAACAAAAAATCCAGTAAATGGGCGCAACATTGTGAAATTTATAGTAAAAGTTTTCTGACTGAGTATTTTAATCTTTGTTCTGCGGCCAAATTCGTGTATTCGATAGCCAAAGTAAAGAAAACCCGCACGTCCGAGTAAAATTTCAATCTCGATTTTAATTTACATACATATGTATGCATGTATATACATATGTACCTATATCAAAATTAATTGTATTGACGCCATCACAGCTACAGTCTTACGTCGACGCATGTGTTTTGTTACACGTTTAACCAAAAAAACAATAAAATCAAATACAAAAAACGAGTTTACGTGCTATTTAAAACAAATAGCTTTTATTGACATACAAGGTTTATATTTTTCTCAAAATTTTCCTGTTAAAAACAAAGTATTATTAAGAGTAACCAAAAGCAACAATACTACGTGTTTTCGTCAATCAGCTGTTTTGATTAGCCTAACATTTTGTATAAACTTTTCGTTCGTGTACTTTTTTACCAAAGTTTTTTGGGTGAGTAATTTTTATAAATTAGTCAGTTACTGGACTTTACTAGATAAGTCAACGAACGAACTTAATTTTTACATTTGCTGTAATATACGTCAACATATTATTGCTACACTGAACAAAATCCACGCTATATTTTTGAAAAAAAAAAATTAAAATAAGAGCGCTATTTCGGCTGTGCCAAATCTTATATGTGAAGGGGTATCACTACGTGTAAGGAATGTATTTCCGTATGTATGTATGTACATATGTATATGTGTATTTACCTGTCCGAAAGGTATTTAAAGTCTTAGAAAACTTGACTTTTTATTAAATAAGATTTTGCCCATATAGTTTTTTCGCCCATATCTTTGCGAGTTCTGGGCCAATTAGACAATTTTTTCCAAATTTCCCAAAAGGGATGTCAAAATTGATTAATTTTTGTTAAAAAAATAGTTGTTTTTTTTTTGCTTATATCTCGTTTATTGGCAAATTTTAGTGATTTTCAATAGCAAGAATTAAAGGGATATTTTTGATCCTTTGATACCATTGATGGGTCCGTAACGCATCAGGGGGCTGAGAAAAGTTGATTTCAACAGATAGATAGACCTATATGGCTATATCGACTTCTCTTACCTATACATTTATGTATACTTTTTCGGGACGCAATTAAATACCCTTATAATTACAAATGGAATGGCAAACTTACATATATGTATTCCCTAGCTACCTGTGGTGAAGGGTATAAAAATTAGAGTAAGTTTTTTCGTAGAGTACACAAAAAAAAATTTGGGCTAGAAATTCGTAATTTCCCATAAGTGAAAGTTGTAAAATATACGACGCTTCTTACAAATAATGAAACAAATTTTTTAACTTAATTTAAGAATTTTACAAAAGTAACGAAAAAAAAGGAAACTGGATTTTTTTAAAGTGTAGTCAAGACAGGGGGTAATTAAAAGTCTTCACAATGACTTTATAAAATTGTTAGTAATCATCGTACTTATTTGCCAAAATAACATTTGATAATAAAATATTTCGTGTCATTAATCTGTACAATGATTATATCATTGTATGTACGTCATACATATGTACATGCATATTAAAAGTTATTAGAAACTAGAAATTACGCTTTATCAAAATAAGTTGAGGTTAAAGGTGTCTCACCAGACTTTTGCAAACGTTTTGTTTATATGTATGTATGTATGTACATATATCACAAAAAATCTTTTGTACACACGTACTTATGTCGTATGTACATATTTGCGTTCGTACAAAATAATTTAAAAATGAATTATAATTGATAAATAATTACTAGCATAACCATACAGTAATACATAAAAACAATTTGTTAAAACAATTTTAAAGTATATTTACTTTAAGTTTTTGATGATTTTTCCTTTTTAGATTGTCAAACTTTAGGTAAATTTGAAATTAAAGATTGTTTTGCACATTACCAATAAATATAATTTTATTATTCTTCTTATTCTTTATGTTTTAAAAAGACAAGTTTAAGGTCACATGTCTAATAAAAACCATAATCTTATGAGGTAAAATGTTATTGTTTCGTAAAATATCTTGTCTTTCTTAGAATTTAAAAATATTTTGTACAATAATTATTATGCAAACATATTTTGAAATTCTCAGACATTGTTAATAAAAAATGTTAAAAGTCTTGACTGGTGTTGATCTTTCTATCCAAAAAAAGGAATAGTGTGTAATAACTTAGTTTCAAAAATATATAGTGATCTTTGGATTTTTTTATTAATTTTTTTTTAACAAATTTACGACGTTTTCTTTTCTGCGAAAAATCTCTTTTTATGCCCCTTCTTTTAAAAATAAATTCTTTATACATACACACATACATAGATAAGTATTTATGTATAAAATATTTTAATTATCACAGTAAAAGTTTACTTAAGAGCTTTACAAAACCTTTTAAAACTTATTCTGCATAACTTGACAGTGCTTTAAATCACTATAGTTTAGTGCACCTTTTGTTATGCAAAAAACAACAACTTTGGTAGCGTTTTTATTCGGCTGTAAAGTAAAGTAGAAGCGGTCCTACACTTTGCGATATGTTGTTCAACTGAGTTAAATAATCACTTGGTAGTTTTAACGACTGCTTGAACAACTAAAAAATCGCCAAACCACCTTTTTGTATTTTGCATTTTTTTTTAAATAACTATCATTTTGGGTGCTTTATTAAGTAATTTGTGAGCAGGATAGTAGAGCTGTGCCAAATCGTTCGTTTCAGTGGCCGCTCATTGCTGTTCAATTAGCAAAAATTAACCCGTTCGTTCAATCGTTCTCTTTTGAATGACATTACGTTGGTTTTTATTATTATTGGTTTTAAGTCTTGTCAGAAATTTTCGTTAATGTAATATCGGTCTGTAATATTTGTTATAAATAATAATTATAATTATTAAAAAAAACTTTGGATAGAAAAAAATGACTACATATTTTTTTTTCTTATAAAAAAAGTTTTTATATGTATAATGAAAAGGGTGCAGTCTAAAATTCAATTAAATTTTGATTTTTAAAATCTGAACAATAAACTAAAACAACTATAATTAAGCTGAATTCACCCAGTGTGTCTGAGAAAAAATTTTGTCTGGAATTTTTTTTTTTATATTGAGTTTTAAAAAGAGAGACGTCAAACTCAATATACAAAAAAAATTGTTCGAACAAAATTTTTGTTCAGACACAATGAGTGAATTCAGCTTTAGTAGAAATTATTTAACATTTGGTTAAAGCGATGCTCAAAAGAAATTATATATTATATATTATTAATACACAAAAACTCAACTGGAACAAAAGACCAACATAAAAAAAATATATGAAACATCGAACGGTACACTATCAACAGAAAAGCGTTCAGTAGAATAACCGGATCAGTTTGTTCAATTCTGCGATTCGTTCAATTTTACCCATTCGTTCATGTACGACATATAATTTTGAAATATTAAAAAACAAAAATACTTACTGCATAATTAAGACCAGTCAAATCGGCATCACCATTTGTAATCCACTCATAAAATTCCATAGCATTGTCGGTGGGATCACCTTCACCATAGGTGGCCAAACAAAACACAGCCAACGAATTGGAAATATCTTTTAGTTGTAATAATTCTTCCTGCATTAATAAAAGCAAAAGATATAATATGCAATACATAATAAAAAAAATAAAAGTTTTTAACAAAAACTTTAAACTTACCATATCACATTCTTCAGGATCGGCTACCATACCTTTCATACGATAGCGTATACCTTCTTTCGCTAAACGGCCGGCAAACTCTTCAGCTGTGCCTGTTTGTGAACCATAAAATACGACTAGACTACGACCAGATGCTTTCAATTTCTTTATAAACGAATTATCCGAACTTGTGCTAGTGCTAACTGTTGTAGGTCTACATAAAACAAACTCATGGGGACCCATAGTTTATTAATAAACTTTAAATTATGGACTTACTGTATAGAATATGAACGTATGGGTTCCTCCTCCTTCTTGCGACTTCGCATAAAATACCAGGTTGTTCCTACTATCAGTATCACTATAAATGCTATATCAAGTGTGCCCAAGAAAGGTTTTTCACCAGTAAAAACATCTTCTACCGTCTCACTAGCCATTTTTTATGTAATTTCTATATGTATGTTTGTATTTGTGAGTTTTAAAAGGGTTTTGAACTGAAAGACAAAAAGAAATATTTTTATACTTTAGTAAAAAGAATAGATTTCTTTAATTACTAAAAAAAAATTACTAAAAACAAAAAAAAGTGCTGGCATTGCCTACAAGTGTGAGTGGGTCTGTATGTAAATTTTGCAAAAATGTTAATTTCATTTGGATTTTGAGTTCTGTTTATAATTTATTTTCTTTTTTTTTATTCTTTATACTTTTGACAATTCTTCTTGTGAATATGTAAGTGTTTGTACCTTTATATGTACATATGTATGTATGTAGGTATAGTATTGGTGTGTCAAGTTGAAATTCTATGGACTTGTGCTACGTGCGTTTCTATGGTATGCGTACGTAATAACAATGCCACGTCAGCATTTTGCATTCAAAAGTCCTAATTTTTTTCGTTTAAATATTTTCTAATACTGACACATATTGCAAATTACAAAAAAAAAAAAAAAAGTTTTATTAATTGAAAAGTATGTGTGAACTAAGAGAAAACTTTTAAAAGAGACGTACACTTGTTGTATGAGGAAGTGACGCTTTACTATATAAAGAAATTGAATACATCTTGTTGACGAAAATGTGATCTCTGTTTAAATCTATACTTTCCAAAAAAAAAAAAAAAAGTGCAGTGAAATTTTTAAATAAATTAACAAAATTTGCTTTACCATCAAAAACAATAACATTTTTGCAACGTCGATAATAAAATCAATTTTGAATAAAATGAATAAATATCATATTGTCCAAATTATTTAATTACAAATACATTTCAATTATACATACATATGTACCTAATATAAAGTAAGTTAGTAGGCAACACTTCAAATAGGAACTATGCTTCACTTGTTTTTGTTTGTTACAATTAAAAAAAATAAAATAATAGCAAACGCCCATACTATAAACAATTTTTAAATTTGTCAAAGGTTTATAAAACAATTTTTTTAATGAAAAGTTCGTTTAATAAATCTTTATGGGTAATAAATAAATTCCAAATTTTTAAAGTAAAAGAACAGAAATAAAAATATTGTAAATTTATAAGTAATATGAAGTAGTGGAAAATACTTTCTGGCTTCTAAAAATCATTTAATCATTGCTTATATTTTTCTAAGAGTCAAAAAAAGGAAAGATACATTTATACATAAGTATGTACATATGTTTATCTAAAACATGTATTTTTAAATATAAAAATAATTAAACTCCGTGGCATAGTTTTTTTTGTTTGTTTTTTTAATGCTGTTCAAATAACGTTTATTTTTAATTTTAAGACAAATTTTCATTTTGTTTCATCTGTTAAATTTTTTTTTCAAGGTAATTTTTTTTACCAATTTTTTTTAGCATATTTGAACAAGACACCTAAAGGTGGTAAGTAGATCTACCTAAAATAACATAAAGTAGGCATTACAACCGAATACAAAAGGTAATAGTGTTTTAACAGTATAATGGAAAATTATTATTTTAAAAATTTGTTGTAGGAAAAGTTGGTTAAATTTTTTACAAAAAAAGCAAACAAACAAAAATATAAAACTAAATCATTATGTGTTTGCCAGACACTCACTCACTTATTACAAACAGCTGATAGTTTACTGAAAAATACAATCTTACGTACGCGGAGTACGAAAAGAGAAGAGTATATTTTACATTTAATTGTTTTAAATTTTCGAGTACCGGAAAGATTTTTGATTAAATTTTCTCTCAAAATCAAACAGAAGTTCGAATTAGTTTCACACAACTTTGTATAGAGATTCTCTAGAGATTTAATTTTTTCAAAGGATAAAATTCCAATAAATATTAAGTTTATACAAACATGTGAATTCAAAGTATTCGGATAATTAAAAAAATAAAAATTATTATTGTTTTCTATACAATTTAAATTATAGTTTAATTTTGTAAATAAAATGGCTTTAAGGTCTCCA
The DNA here is from genome assembly GCA_003055125.1 of Paykullia maculata. Taxonomy (NCBI): domain Eukaryota; kingdom Metazoa; phylum Arthropoda; class Insecta; order Diptera; family Rhinophoridae; genus Paykullia; species Paykullia maculata. The sequence goes on along the minus strand of NDXZ01074694.1, from coordinate 6,459 downwards.
TTTTTATATCGGTTTTTTAGTAGTCCAAAAGTTATTTAAAATAGAAAATACCTTTTCGATTGAAATATTTTGATTATGTATGTACGATGTACGAAAATATACCAAAATTCTAAAAAAAGTTAAATCTTTTTTAAGCAACTTAAAAGTGTTATAGTTTAAAATATTATTGCGTCAAAACGCATTATACTCGGTATATTGTTCACGTGATTACTTGATAAACGTATAGAATAGAAGTGTGTTCACACTTAGTTGATATTTGGCAAAAACGATGAGCCAAAAATTTATCTTAAAAAATATAAATATGCACATACTATTTTATAGCAAACTTGAACAAATTAAAATTCTGTTGATTTATATTCATAATAAATTTTAAAATTTCATAAAGTTTAATAAAACAAAAATGTTTACACAAACTTTGCTTAAAAAACGTTTGATAAGTTATAACTAATTAATAATAAGGGAATTATTGTTTATACTAAAAAAAAAACTTTTAACAATACAAAAGCACAATGATCAGTCAAGTTTTTAAGATAATTATTTATTATGAAGGTACATAGAGATAATTTACATATGTACTTCTAAAAGCGTCAATCATAAAACTTAACGTAAATATCGCTCATTTACTAAAAGAACGTCATAACTCAAAAAAACTAGTTTTGCAGAAAATGAGTTTAAAGTTATCAATTTACATACAACTCAGTGGAAATATTAAAAAGTTTTTTTCTTTCAAGAGGTGAGTTTACACGCCATTTGCTTGGATTTTTTACACAATATAAAGCATGATATAGTGAACAATTCTGCATCATTAACTCCAAATTTTCATTTTTTGAGTTATAACGTTCTTTTAGCAAATGAGCGATATGTATATAGTTTGTGTTCAACACGTTTTTCATATCTCGTCTATTATTTTCACCCTAATCATAAAAGTCGTTGAACAAGTTTATTTTTTATCCTCAAGCCTAATAAATTTTTTTAATGTTATTTATGAATTCAGGTTTATCATATAATCTTAAGTGTAACTATAAAAATTTATTTCATATTATTTTAATAACGAAGTAAACAAATCCATTGAAACTTTTATAAACAGTCATTTCCAACTTTACCTTAAAATTGATTAAAATATTCATATTTAATCGTTTTTACAGAAGTTGTTTGATAAATTTACAATTTATCTTTTTTTATATAAATACATACACTATTTTATTTTTGATACAAGTTATAAAATCGCTTTTTTTAATTTGTAATCTAATTCTGAAACTGCCAAACGAAATTATGGTTACTTACTGTGGCAACTACCTGCCTCTTTTTATTAAACTAAAACAGAATTTCATACGAGAATTTCATAAAAATATAAGCTCTACCAGCAATTTAATAAAAAAAATCAAACGCCTTTAGTTTGAGGAAAATGGTGGAAAACAAAATATGCGCTGAAAACTTAATGACACGCACTAAAGTGAGCTCAAGTAAGATAAGATTTGTTTAGGGCTAAACTTTTCACATTAATATGTATTTGGGGTTTAATTTTAACTGCAAAAACTTGCTCTTATACGAGCATACGGGTAGATATGTATGTACATAATTTATATAAAAAAGAGAAGCGAAGAATTATTTACATACGTAACAACAATTAAAAACTTAAAATAGCGTAAATGGGTTCTAAAGAGCATGAAAAAAAAAATACTAAATAATAGGCAGAATACATTTAAGAGGTTTTAATTTTTATACCCTTCACCACAGGTAACAAGGGCATACATATATAAGTTTGTCATTCCGTCTGTAATTTCTACAATATTGATTTGCGACCCCATAAAGTATATATATTCTGGGTCCTTATAGAAGTCGATTCAGCCATGTTCGTCTGTCAGTCTGTCCGTCTGTCAGTCTGGTAAAATCAACATTTCTCAGCCTCCTGATATCATACGGACCCGTTACTGATAGCAAACAATCAAACCCCAAGATTCTTGCTATTGAAAATCAACAAAATCCGACAATTACCGAGATATGTATAAGCATATGCCTTTTAAATTTAAAAAAAAACTTACTAATTGGCCCGGAATCAGCAAAGATATGAGCGAAAAATATGTATGGACTAAAATTAATATCATAAAAAAATCAAGTTTTCTAAAGCCTATAGTAAAAAGGAACATGCGCATGTGACTCTGACGTAATTTTGTCATCATGAACCGACATTTGCTACATGTCGTGTACTTTCACTTTTTGGCTTTAAAAACACCCAGTTACATTTCGTGTACTATCAACATTTTACCGCATGTAGCCCCTACAACTCATTTCAAAAATGTTACCAATATGCTGAACATTTTCGGGACGTCAAAATCACATGCGCATGTTGCTTTTTACAATTCGTGTACTATAGACTTAAGCCTTTAAATACCTTTCGGACATGTAAATACATAAATACACGTTGTGAAGGGTATATAAGATTTGGCACAGCCTAATATAACGCTCTTAATTGTTTTACTTTAAGACTATTTTTTTCAATAAGAGGAAAGTTTTACTTATAAATAAATTTAATTTAAATAAATAATTTTGTCGAAATCATGTATTAATTAAAAAAATTTCTTTAGAAATATTTGTTTGTTTCTAACTTAGAATTAATTTCCCTCAATAAAATAGTTAATACATATGTAGATTTACATACATACATGTGTATAAATTAATTAACAATATGAAGTAATGCCAGACCTTAAAATATATAAAACGTGAATGGTATCATTAATTCGAACTTGACCTAACATAATTTTGTTATTTCAACAGAGTATGATGTAATGTAAAAAAAGAAAATAATTAAAGTACGAAAAACTTAAAAACAAAAATTATTACTAGTTATTAGATAATATTAAAAAATACTATCAATGCATTTGTATTTGTTACTAGTTAAATTGATACAACATTTTGTAAATACAAAAAAAAAGTTATTTTTAAGTTTTTTATTTTTCAGCTAGTCACAAACTGGTTAATTTCACGATAAGGGATACTGAACTTTTTTCACACATATTAAATATATTTTCTGATTATATACACATACATATTAATTGTGTTATCTTGTTTGTAATAATTTATGCGATTTTTAAAAAACTACACTTTTATAAGTTTTATTGGAATGAAAACCGTCTACAGAATTTTGCGAAGGGTATGGCTGTAATAAGCCCTATCTTTTTATAAGACCAACCCTGAAAATTACCTTAGCGCTTACAAAACTGTTTAAAATAATGGAATAAAAACAAAATTTATCATAAATAAAGTTTTATGTAAACAAAAAACTTTAACAAGTTTTGCGAAGATCAGACCATGATTGACTTCCATATAAGGCCCGCTTTCGAAAATCACCTAAACGCTCACAAAACAAAATATTATAATAGAGAACATTTTTTTCACAAATTAAACACAAATTTAAGGTTTGCTTTTAGTTATTAAAGTACAGGGGGCAAATTACGGCATTCGATATCGATCGAAAATAAAAAATTCTAGTTGGAATTCCTATACCAAATGCACAGAAAACTCGATCGATCGAACAAAATTTCATTCGATATCGAATGCCGTAATTTGCCCCCAGGATCTATATACGTTTAAAAAACCAGGATGACTAATGTATTAGAAGCGTATTACATGGTCGGTCGGGCTTGACTGACTGTTGATAAGTTTCTTGTTTTTTTGTATTAATCTATTGTTTTCGCATTTTGTTGGCAGGCGATATTTTAATAAAGACTAATTTAATATAAATATGTATATTAGCATGAGTACATACATACAAACATATGTATGTAGGTATATAGTACATATTGCAATTTTATTTAATGACTGCAATTGAATAAAATAATATTCAATGATAAAATTTGTTCAGGAAAACATTCTTAAACACGCTTTGCAAATTAAAAGTTGCTATTTAAATTTAAAACATGTCATTTTGTTTTGAATAACATTTTGACATTGAAAGGCAAGTGATGTCGGTTATAGGTATAAACGTTTTTTAGAACATACCTTTTAAAAGAGCATATAATGCATTTCACAGATTAATATTAAACTTTAAATATTAGTACATATGTGTGTATGTATATATGTACATACTTATGTATGTATCTAAGGTTTTTGTAGAACCTTATTATATCGTTCTTAAATTGCCACACATACAAAAAAGCTTACATATATGTATCTCTAATAAAGATTTCAATTGAAGTATTAATCTTTTCTTTTTTAAAATTTGTATTTTTTAAATAATTCTCTATTATAATAAAAACAAAATACTTAAGCTGATGCATGCAATCTAAAAATGTTATATGTAATCGCATATGTATTAAATAAGTCTAGCGGGTATATCTGCCCATCTGTCTATCAGTGTTACCCGAACTGTAATTTTCGATGTCGTATGTAGTAGAGTATGGATAACTGTATTCACTTGTAATTTAGGTGTAATAAGTAAACTTATATCTCTTTTTTCATGTTTTTACAAAAGCAATAAGCCGTACAACCGGTTAATCGGTTTATTCTTCATTGTTACCAAAACAACCGGTAAAATATTTGAACTATAACTATACTTAATACATATGTATGCATGTATGCGCTTGTTATGCCAAACATATGTATGTATAAGTATTTTGTTTTTCTTTAAGTTTTTAAAAAACAAAGCGTTAATTTACTGTGTAGTTTAACATAGATCCCTTACTAAAAGTGTAAATTTGATTTTCTGCGTTGGTAACACTTCTGCACATTTATACAATGTACTTTAATGCACATACAATATGTACATATATTCATTATCACTGGCTGGCGTTTGTTTGTTGTACAAAGTATACGTGTAAGCATGAGTAGACTAAATTTTAACAAAAACAAGATCGTATATTTGATAGTATTACTACTAGTACTAGTAGTATAAATAAGAGATTGTTGTTGTATAATATTGTATGGGTTTGCTTTAACATACTCATAAAACAGTATCAGCTATTTATTGTATTGGATTTGCTCTCAAATATTTGTAGTACTGCAAATATTTGAAATAGTGTCATTATTAGAAAATAGTGTTAATTTATCAAATAATACCTTTTTATCAATTTGGATTTAGAGAAAAGCATTCGACGGTTGATCTATTGCATCAAATTTCGCACACAATAGCAGAAGCTCTTAAACAGCTCAGGCCTTTGACAAGGTATGACACAACACACTGATTTGTGGAAATCTTATATGAATGATCAGTCTTTTAGAATCAAACAAAAAAAAGTAATACATACTCAAAAATAAAGAAAAACTGGGACAGGAATATGACAAAGTGGTATCCTAGGGTTTCTTTTTACTTATTATATACAGCAGATATACATACATACTTGCCTTTGCAAACAACAAAAAAAGCAACAAAAAAAACATTTTTTAACCAAAAATATTATATTTGTGTGAAAGACATGCCTTTTTGGAAAATTTGAAAAAAAATTACTAATTGCTTCAGAATCAGCATAGATATGGGCAAAAAACCTATATGGACTTAAATTAATATCATAAAAAAGTCAAGTTTTCTAAGACTTTAAAAACCTTTCGGACATGTAAATACATACGTACATACATAAGTATGCATATATCCGCAAGGGTATCCTCTGAAGAGGATAACGGGAGTAACGACCCCGCGGACCCTAGTTATGAACCCAGAAGCGTCTGTCCCATATTGGGCGGCTCCCTGGTCAGCATCTGTTTTTCACAGGTTAGGGGCGGCTGAAATCTAATTCCTAGCAGTAGGTCTGAAATGCTACAGTTTAGGATCCTAGAAAATAAAACTGAGAAGGAATGTATGGAAACAGTGTTGCCAGTTTTTTTTGAGCTTCCTCGCCAAATAGGCAAAAAATATCGCCAAAAATCGCCAATATGTACAAATATACAATTTTAATTAAAAAATATTTTTTTTTTGTTTTTTCATTACAAATAACATAAAAAATAAAACAACATAAGAAGTTTAGATACTACAAATATCGTCAAATTACCCCAAAAATCGCCAATATATAAATATGTTTTATATACAATTTTTTTTTTTTAATTATTATATGTACATATTTGTATTTTCTTTTTTGAAAATTACATAAAATACATAAAAAATTCAGTCATATTTATTACATACATAAAAAATAACATTGTTCATAACAATTAAAAAATAATATATTTTAATAAAAACAAGTAAGAGCGCTATATTTGGCTGTGCCAAATCTTATATACCCTTCACTATGTGTATTTATGTATGCATGTGTAAAAAATAAATACATTTTTGTTTTGCTTATATCTCGAATTTTTTTTTTGGGAAATTTCTCAAAAAAAATTTTTACACAAAAATTATTTTTGCGTGTTAGACATTTACCCACAAATAAAATAATTTTTGTGTAAAAAAAAAAATGTTTTTGCTTATATCTCGTAAAAATTTTTTTGCTTTTATCTCGCAAATTTTTTTCTTTTGAAATTCCCCAAAAG
>NDXZ01074649.1:891-13727 GCA_003055125.1 Paykullia maculata | reverse complement strand
AATTTCTTTGAAAATTTAAAAAATGAACTTGAGCCAGAATAATAATAATTTTTATTATTTATTTACAACCAACAAAAAGTCCAAAAAAATGCATGTATTATTTACTACAGTCAATATTCAAAACTTGTTTAATGACAATTTTAATGACAGTGTATAGTTCCAAAAAAAATAATAGTATATGTATGTATTTATTTAAGAATAAATAATATAAATTAAATAAAAATAAAATTTTGAAATAATAACAATTTACGACTATTATAGAATTAAAATAGTTTAAACATACCACGTATTACATTTTGGTAAATTACATGCTGATATTCTTTTATTAGCTCAGGTTCGAAGTTGATCCCATGTATAATACGCATCTGTTTTAAAAAGGTTGATTTACCCGATTCACCAGCTCCCAAAAGCAAAAGTTTCACCTATAATAATACAACATCTGTTAGCATTTTATTATCTATATACATACTTATATGTAAAAAAGTAAAGTCACTGACTTATTTATCAACGTATAGCCCAAACGCATAAAGCTAAAGACATGAAATGTGAACTGTGCTTCACTTAGAAGTTTTTGGAAATTTAAATACTTTAAGGGTTAAAAGAGAAAAATCTGTAACCTTATATTTGTTTAACTAAAGAAGATACAATCAAAGCTGCAAAATAATTGTTTTTTATTAAAAAATAAGCAGACAAATGGCAAACAAATGCTGTAAAGTCCAATGTTTAAATCAAGCAAATTGAAATGTAAAAAAATAGTAAACATTTTTTTGGGTTAATTATGTAAAACTAAAATAAATAACAAAACGTTAAAATAAAACGAAAGAAACGAAAAAAAGATATAACAAAATGTGAAATTAAGCTGTTGCTGGAACAACAAGATTTTAAAGTAAGTTGATACATAAATATTTTTTAGTAGGCGAAATAACAAAAACCAGCTTTTTTATTTAGTTTGCAATACACAGAAGAAAGTCACTCACGCTTGCTAGTTAAAAGTAGAGGTAAATATGTACACCAAGTATTAAAAATATTACCAAAAGTTAAATCCGCCATTGTTTTTATTTTTATACTACTTTTTTGCATTTGCATGGTACTTCTTAAATTTTTTGGTAGTTTTTGTATCCTTAGGGCTTATGGATTTAGAAATGTGAAATTAGGGCCCTTTGATCCTGGTTGAGATAGGAAATCATAGAGGAGGCCAAAAATGTACTTTTTTAAAGTTTAATGGTTCTGTTTATATTTTTTTTATTTATTAATCTAAAAATTTTAAATTTAACTTAAAAACCCCTTCTTGCATTTATTAGGTTTATTGTTTTAGAAATACATATGAAATTAGGGACTTCCAATCTAGTTTTAGATATTTAATGATAAAAGGGGACAAAATAGTACATTAGTTTTAGGGTACTTTTTGCGTTTTTTTTTCAGAAATAAATCTAAATTAAAAAAATTAGGGACTATCGATTCAGATGAAACATAGAAACTTAGTTCTATAGTGAACTTCTTTGCATTAATAAACCTAAGTTAAGTAATTAAAAAATACAGTTTTTATTGTTATTTTTTAAACGCCTTTATACCTAGTTAGAAATACATAATATTAAGTGGGTACAGTTTTAAGTTAATACGGATCTCGGTGGTGTAATAAAGGTAAATATAAAACAAAACGGAATCAAATAGTGCCGAACCATGCTTTCACAGTTCTTCACTTTAAATTTTGATTTAATATAAAACTTTTTGCTATTTATTTTCCTATTACCGATAATTTTGTGCATTTTATCAAATAGTTTACATTTTAACAGTTTTAAAAAGTCTCAAACACAATGAGTCCAAAATAGATTACAAATATTAATCTATTTAATACATTTTAAAAGTGTTGTATTTTGTTTAGCAATTAAATTCAGTAGTCGAAACTACAGTGGCGGCCTTATAATTAGAAACGACTTAGCCGCATATATATTTGTTAATTTACTTTTAAAATTTAGTTCACTATATTTAAACTAAGAGCTAGAAATAGTAAAGTAACAAATTATCTATAGGTTTAAATAAAAAAGTTCACAGCATCAATTTCATTTTTTAGAAAATTAACTAAAAACAAAAAAAAATATTTCAATACAACTTGAAAATATCTTTGTGAAGTTTAAGAAATTGGACATATTCTAAAATATTATGGTGGATAACACTTATATTTGACAACTTTGGGCAGTCTTTTCGGTAAACTTTGTATTAAACGTTGGTATGTTTGCAGATATATGATACGTTTTTCTTTTGCTGGAGTAGCCATTTTAGCCCTGTGCTTCCTGACTGGGGTTTTAAACCATTTTGTTTTATTGTACAACTGACTGACCAAAAAAATTTTGTGCGATAGTCGATATTGATAGCTTTTTATTTTGATAACACTATGCAATGGACTCTCTTATTTTTAGAGTTTATGACTTGTTTTTGCCCATTTTAGAAACTAAAACGTATTGAAATTATTACAAGTTAATCTATTGTATTAAAATTACTCTCACTTTATTATTAATTTTATTAAAGTTAAAATCGAACGTTTCTAGTTACGTGGCCAACCAAAAGCAACTACTTGAGAAATAAGTAAAAAAACATGTTTAAACCGAACTTTGAATTCTACGTATTTCGACAACTATTTTCGAATAACGGTACTTATAATTTACTTTGATTTTATTTCCTTAAAACAACGTTTCTAACTAAGTGTCAACCACTGTACTTAATATATTAGCACAATTATCGAACAATTAGAATGAAATTTGCCATATTTTTTATATAAAAAAATCGGTTAATATTAGTAAAAGTTATGAGCATTAAAAAGGTTTTTATATGATTGTTCATAATTTGTTTATATCCACGAAATTTTCAGTTTAATATAAAACGATCTTTTGATTTTGGGCTTGATACCTTTTATCAAATGTATGTCTTTTAATTTTATGTGGGCGAGTAACTTTATTACTTATATGCGTATTTGCATAAACAATAAGCGACATATACCTACATACATATGTAAATATAGCATATGAACATAAACGATTTTAGATAATTTAGTTAATACATGCCTGTCGACGAAAGGTTTGTTTTTCCTTCTCCAAAAATTTATCAATTTCTTTTGATTTGTATCGTTGTTCTAACTCCTCGGGCGTATTTCTTAAACGTATTAAATAGTTGATTAGATTGCCGCAACATCTTAAGCATGCAAATCTTGATGATTGCAGTCTACTAGATGGGCCGCGATTAATCAATTCATTTGTAGCTGCTAAACAGCTGCGATTTTCTTCCATTAATTGTGTTGTTGTTCCAAAGTCACTACAGGCTGCACCCAAAACTTCACCATGGATAATGCTAATACTGGCACTTGTCATCCTCCGTTGTCGAATAGGAAAACTGCTGCAGAAACTGCATTAGGCACTTTTCTTTTTTGCAATGAAGAGATGTTTCCAAAAAAAAATAAGTAAAGTTGAGCAATCTTTTCGTGTCAAGTGTTATTTATTAGCATGTTTTGCAGGTGCCCCTCCTCTTTTCAAAACAAATTATTTGTCTTCAATTTTTGAAGCTATTTTGTGCCTTTTAGAGACGAACAATTTTATTATTATTAATATTTCTTCGAAAGTTTTTATTTACAGGCAATGAAACACATAACACTGAACTATAATATTACAAAAATTTGCATCAAAACAATTTCTTTAGCATTTTTTGTAGTTTCACTTTTATTTCACACGACGAAAACTCCGAAGTTAGTGCTTGTAAAGAACAAACATATATATACATTTTTAACGCCGTCTGATATACATATGGTGACAGAGTTCCCAGTTTGCCAAACTAAAAATTTGTATTACCAAACATTTCCAAATAACACAAAGTTTTATTAACATATTTAATAAAATAATCACCCCTATCGCGAATCTCAAGGGAACAAATTTTAGGGAATAACTTTTTTATTCCCATGAACAATAATTTAGCATCGCCAATTGTTAGGGAATAAAATAAACATCTGTGGGGTTCGAACATTCTATTGTGAATTGGTGTGATTTTGTTTTTGACCGTATTTTTTAAATTTTATAAATAAAGTGTTGTTATTCAATAAAACGCATAGTATTCTATTCCGAACATGTTATAAGAAGAAAACAAAAACTTATTGGAGAAAATAAAACCACGAAATTTGAGAAATGCATCACAACGAAGGCTGCTTTATATTTAAGTTTGCAGATGCGTCAGATGTGTATCTTTTTATATTTTTATTTTCTGTAAGCAAAAACACAAAACAGCTGATTAAATAGATTTGAATAGTAAAATTGTGCAGGCATTTCTAAAAATTGTTGGTTTCTTTAATTTTACGCTCTTTTTCACTTTCTCAATGCAAAATTTTTCGAGTAAAAGTTTTTGCTAATTAATGATAATTTTTAGGCTATGAACACACCTTTTGTAAAAGATTGCATTTTCATAAAATAAAAAGGTTATAAACACACCTTTTGTAAAAGAATACATTTCTACAAAATAAAAAAATGTAAAAAGTACTTAAAGAAAATTGGTTTGCAACGTTTACCAAAAATGATTTGTACATTAGTCCTAGTTTTAATAATGTTAAAGATGATAAATTTGAGGAATTCTTAAGCTGATTTTATTATGGGCAATAAGTGCTTCTGCAAACAATTCTTTGAAAACACCAAAGGTATCCAGGTACCTTATGGCCCACGTAAGTTTATATTTTTTGGGATTTTAAAAATACAGGATTTTTGTTCGGATTTCCCTAAAGCCAACTGTTACACTAAAATATGTTTATTATTCAACTTATATTTTCCGATTTAAATGATTATTTATTGTTATTTAAAGTATTACATATATTTTTTATAATATATTGAAAGTAAATTACAAAAGAGAAGCCATGTCTTTGTATTGATAATAATTTTAAGAATCCTTAATTAATCAAAATGTAGGAATGGGAAAACGATAAAAGAATGTCCAGTATTAAATATGAAAAATACAAGGAAGTTCTATTATAGCATATTTTTTTATTTAGTTAAATTTATTCATTGGACTTTCTATTAGAAGTTAAAACATTGACTGCAGTAATTGCATCTGGAAACATTGAATGGTAGTTAAGCAGTGGAACATAGGCGGCAGCAATTACACGTCCCGCAAACCACCTACCATGCAAAGCATTAACAGCTAAAACAGCAGTTGTAATGCTAGGACATTTGACATAAACATTGCCAGTTGGAGAGATTTTATCAACGAATATGTGTAAAAGACCACCATGTTTGGAACATTCATCAATAACATCATCGCGTATCTCAGTGTCCCAGATTGGGTTGGTTTCTGTGCGTGGATCAAACATGTTTGATAACATAAAACATTGTGTAGCAATGGGTGGATTTTGTGCTTGAGTTTGTATGGGTGCTGGCTGCGGAGCAGTTGCAAGTAAAGCATTAGCAGCTGCTTGTGGCACGGCCAAGCCAGCCCCTTCTGCCAATTTAAACATCAATTGAAGACGGCCGGTGGCACCTAAGTCAATACCACTACGATCCATTTCATCAGTATCGAGTGATGTTGTGTTCATGTCTAATCTCTCCGTAACATTACCAACTTTCATTGCACGTCCAGCTAATTCAAATCCATTTAACTGTTCCAAAGCTTTTTTGGCATCTTCGGCATTATGATACTTAAAAAATAACAAAATTTTAATTAACTTTACTGTTTAACTATTTGTATGTATAAATATGTATGTATGCATTGTGTTTGTTAGTTACCGTTATAAATCCGTAGCCTTTCGAACGCCCCGTCTCACTATCCATTATTAGTTGAATAGAGTCGATCTTTCCAAATGGTTCAAATATACCGCGTAACATATCTTCAGTTATATTAAAATGTAAAGATCCAACATAAAGTCTCATCGGACCAACGTGATTTTTTATTGTAAACGTAGGCACTGCATTCGCGATTCTATTTTTCTCGGCCTGAGTATGCTGAACAACAATCGGAATTCCTAGAAGCCTCTGACCTGAAAGGCCCAAAGCAAGTGCAACCGATTCGGGATCTTGAAATTCTATATACGAAATGCCCTTAAAACGTTTTGTTTTGTTACATGTTATTAAACGAACGTCTCGAACTTTTCCAACACTAGAAAAAAACTCTTCAAGATCACGAGCTCGAACGCGTTGAGAAAGTTGCATACAAAAAACAGTACGTGCATCACGTTCTTCGGGACTTAGCTCAGTTTGAGGCGAGCGATCAGGACCCAATCCGTTTGGTGGAGTTCTGCCACGTCTAAACGGCCGTGGTGATCCACTATTACGTCGCTTGCTGTAAATACATAAGTAAAAAAATATACACTTTTTTTGATAAAGACAAATGAGATTTTTTTTAATTCTTTCTTTTTAATATTTATATTTCCATACGAATATTGGATGGTTAATGATGCAGAATTGTTCATGCTTTATATTGTGTAAAAAATTCACGAAAATCGCGTGTAAAATCACCTCTTGATAAAAGAAAACTTTTTAATATTTTCACTGAGTTGTATGTAAACTGAAAACTTTAGAGTCATTTTCTGCAAAACCAGTTTTTTGAGTTATGACGTTCTTCTAGTAAATTAGCGATATGTATTTATAATCTGTGTATTATATATAGTCAATAACGGCTAAAATTTTTCCGGCAACAGATGTACTGTAAACTAGTGTAATATTTTATATTTTAATATCTAATTCTAATGCTAATGTCATCATCAACATTACTGTAGACATGCATTTAAGATTTGCTATTTGAAGTCTTAGAAAACTTGATTTTTTATATATATTCTTAATCCTTATAGATAGGGTAGTTGATTTAGCCATGTCAGTCTGTACGTCTGTTGAAATTAACTTTTTTCAGCTGCCCGATGTCGTACGGACCCGTTACTGGTGTCAAAGAATCAAAAATTTCCCCGAGATCACCAAAATCCGACAATTAACAAGATGTAAGGAAAAATTTTTTAAATGCCTTTTGGACATAAAAGACGTGCACAGTTGCTCCAAAACATACCAGTTTTGTTGTGCTACTGTTTTAAGTGCTTGTTGATACGTACTTTAATGTTTCTGTTACAACTTTGTATTGTTATTCTTAGAAACACTTTGGGTGTAAATGGATAAACAGAGAAAAGGCGTAATATATCTGTTTACCTATGTTTCACTCCAACTTGTAAAACAGATAATAAAAGTTTTACAGCTAGTAACATATTGTATTGTAGCAACGAAAATACATGAATATATGTGTGTACATACACACATACATTCATAGTTATTAAAGTACGCACAAAAAAATATAATGCGTTTTATATTTCATACAAAAAAAAAATAAAATTTAAAAACTTGCAGTAAGTAAAGTTCTTTTAGATCACACAATAAGTAACTACAAGTATTTTTGTGCGCAATGTTAAAGCAAACCCATACCATAACATACAACAACAGTGTCTCATTTATACGTACGGTGACCATCCGTTCTGTATTATACAGAACAGTTCTGTATTTGCGAACTATGTTCTGTATAAATTATTCTTATACCCTTACAATGTTCTGTATTTTATTTCGAGTTCATTATTTGTTCTGTATTTTTATATGTATATCAAAATAATATTTTGTTAAACATGTTAACATAAGTTTTGTAACAACATATCGTAAAGTAAGTAAAACAGTTTTATGTATGAATGTATTTATAAGGATGCCCGAAAAGTAGTTAGTCATATAGTTTTTTCATCCATATCATTGCCGATTTTAGGCAGACCCGAAAGACATGTCCTACACATATTACAAACATGTCTGTATACTAAATAAAATTTTTGTGTGAAAAATTAAAAGAAGAAAAATAAGTTGCATTATTTTGATTACCAGTTGGCAGCAATAATTTTGACATTGTTAAAGCATTTTTGCAACAACAAATTTATTGCGGCTTTTGTTGTGGCGATGCTATTACCTTTTTAAATCTACCTTGGAATGCCGTCTATTAATAAGTTGAAGTACTAAAATAGCAAGATGTTAAACTTAGCTTAATTATTATTATGGAAATAAATTAATTGAACATGTTGATACTGAATAATTAGGTGAACTAGCCCTTGGTATAAATTACACATCTTTAGAAAAATTTAAAAAAAGAATCAGAGTAATAAGTCCACAGAAAAGCGTTAAATAGTAGCTTTTTTACATTTTAAAGAAGTGATCAAATATTCCAATCGAGAGGATATTTTCTGTTTTAAATAACATTCGGAATACCTAAAAAAAACTCAAACAAAAATGGAGGCCATATTAATAACAAAATTAAGCTCTAATTTAAATTGTATAGAATTTAAAAATATTTAAAAGAAAATTAAAATTTATTCATCTGAATAAATTATTGAATTAATAATTTTCATGTTAATAATTTTTGAAGTTTTTGTATACTTTGTACAAAATGTTTTTGTTTTTATAAGATATCAGTGTATAAAAATAAATCTGTAGTTGTTTGTTTGTACAAGAAAAAATTAAAACAATAGTTTATTTTTCCTTGTTCTGTATTTTAAATAAAAAAATATGGTCACCGTATTTATACCAGAAGTAACAGATATTTACTTGGTGTATTCGTTTAGTCTGTACAATATGGTATGCAAATGCAGGCCTTTAATACGTATATACAGAAGTATATATATATATATACATACATAAATACAATACATAAGAGCGCTATATTCGGCTGTGTGTTTTGATATTCATTTTTGTTTATACAGGATTTTCGCCAATATCTTTACGGATCCTGGGCCAAAAAGCCCAAAGGCATGTCCTACATACATGTCTGTAGCTGCATAATATTTTTTTGTTTATATCTCAGCCGGTTATTAATGAATATTGGCAGTTTTTAATACCGATTTTTTTGGGAATATTTTTAAAAGTTTAGTACCATACACAATTCTGGGTGAACTATGGGAGCCACAAAAAGTAGATTTTAACCAACACACGGACAGACGGACATGGCTAAATAGACTTCCCTATCCATGTATAAGGATCCAGTATATATTTATAATATTTTATAGGGGCCCAAATGAATATTGTAGAAATTACAAACGGAATGATAAACTTCTTTATATCCTTTCCACCTATGGTGAAGGGTATAAAAAGCAATAAGAATATGAAAAGAAAGACAAAGCAAATCCACTTATGCACATTTTTGATATATACATATATGTGTCTGATGTGTCATATAAAAAAAAAAGTCAAATACATAATAACATAAACTTACCTCCTTTCGCGGGTAGGCGACTGTCTATAGGAACGACTGCCACCTCGCTCTGGTATTGGGCTTAGGCATTCTCTAGAACGGGGTTCTTTGGAACGACTACGTCTATAATCACGTGTATGACCGCTCTTACCTAAAGAACGAGGACTACTTCTTTTCCGTTCTTTTGATCTGCTGCGGCGATTTTCACGTGAACGGCTTCTGATGCGGCGATCTTTTGATCGATGTTCGCGATCACGATCACGGTCCTTATTACGAGAAGTTCTCTTACGATCCCTTTCACGATCCTGATCGTGATCTTTTAAACGATTACCATCTTTTAGTTTGCCCTTCTCTTGTTCTAAATTAGTAGACTTGGTGCTTTTGCGTTCATATCCACGTGATACCGATCGACTTCTAAATAAAATTAAAAAAAAAAGAGTTTTAAAAATAACTTATGATAAGAACAAATAATTAATAAACTACCTGGATCTATTGCGCCGCCCATTACTTCCGCTTACAGAGCTTCGACTTTCGGATTTTCCATATTTTTTGGTTAAGTCATCACCGCCACTGGAGGTGCTACTGCCAATAGTATTCTATTAGGAGGTCATAAGAAGATACAAGGAATTGACGTACAAATAATAACGTCGTCAGACATCACAACGTCACACATTGTATATATTCGTATTAATTTGAGTGAATTGTTTTTTCGTATTTGGTGGTTGTAGTAGTAAAAAAAAGTTGATTAAACAAGAGAAAGTAAATCAAAGTAATTAGTTATTTCTTTGAAAGTATACAATTAATTAATCAATCATCAAGTCTTAATTACAACAATGATAGTGCGTGATAGCCCAATGGTAATCAAGTCAGACATCACAACACCAACATCATTATTGGCGATCTGTTTTGATGGATTACACTACTTTATTTTTATACGCGTATTTACTTAACACACACACACACTGTTAAATATGTACTTGATTAGTTATAAATATATGTATGTAATTCTGTAAAATTTATCTCGCCTTATCTCGTTCGAGTTGTGGCGAATTTATTATGTATTAATTATCTATGTTTTGTATTTATTTGTTTGCTTGCTTTTGTCTTTTTTCTTTGTCATTTTAATAGTAGACAGTTGATGAAGAGGTAGACGATTTGTAATTTCGTTTAGGGGTGGTAGTAGTAGTAGATATTGTGAATTGTTTTTGCCTGTTTTTAATCCTGCATTAGACAAGAGAGCTGCCCAGACGCATAATTGTGCATTTATCTGAAATTTAGTTCAGGTTCAGTTTGAATGTATTTAAATGTTGTAATTTTTTAACGAATCAAATATCAGATAAATAAAAAATCAATATATTTTTCATATAAAAATGCTTTGGTACAAAGTATTTATATATAGTTTTAGGCGTTTTTTCTGGCACATTCAAAACTTACCAAATGGTCTCCAGCTTTACATTTTTTAGAATGACCAAAATGAATCAATCTCTAGCAACAAATTGGGATTAAAGATTTTCTGCAAAGACATTTCACCCTTGAAAATTATTCTATATTTTATAACGTTATTGCAAATTTTAGGTTTCTTAACAAAAATTTTAAGTTTTTGTAATAAATTTGGACTTGAAATCAACTAATTATGTGTATAAGAGCACTTTATTCCTGTTTTTTTTTCCAATTTTTATTATTATTCAATTATTTTATATTATTTTCCTACACATGTATGTAGGTACGTATGTATGTAAAAAACAAACTAAATTGATTTTTTTTTTAACTTTCAGGACTTATTGTGAAAAAAGACATTGACTTTTGAAAGAAAATTCTATTATGCCACTGTTGTTTATTTGAAATAGTAAAAGAACTAAATGATGGTAAGTCTTTATTACCATCCGAATTGAGATGGATGAGGCAAAAACAAAAAATTAATGATAGTTTAGGTATAAAAAAGGATAATAAAAAAAGCTTAGTTGTAGATTTCAGGCTAATTCGGGGTTGCGCACGTAGCGTAAAGTGAATTGTTTAAGAATGTAACATGAGCGCTATATTTGGCAGTGCCAAATTGTGTATACCTATCACCGCGTGTATGTATGTAATAAGAAGTTTATTTACGTAAGTACATATGTATGTATGCATGTATGTGTTACATGTCCGAAAGGTAATTAAAATCTTAGAAAACTTGATTTTTTTATATAAATTTTTGTCCAAATAGGTTTTTCGCAAATATCTCTGCTAATTCAGGGCCCATTAATCCTATTTGCCGAAAGGCATGTCCTACACACAATATCTGTAGTTTATTGATATTAATGTTTTTGTAAAAACAACAAACAAACAAAAAACAGCAGTCGTCGTTTTTGCTTAATCTCAGTTATTCATGAATATTACCAGTATTTAATACCGATTTTCTCGATAATATTTTCAAAAGTTTGATAGCAAGCACAATTCTGGTTGACCTATAGAGCTACGGAAATTTTCTCCGATTGGAAACATTGGTATTCTGCGTTTCGATTCGTTTAAAATGTTTACGATTGTGTGTATTCTGCATTGCGATCGTAGGTACGTTTTTCTAAGTTGTAACGGAGCGTCGTTCGATCAAGATTAAAAAAGTGTTTATTCAATAAAAAATGTAAGCAAAAAATGCAGTAAATTGTTTAATTAATAATCTTAAATATTTTTTTTTTATTTGTTTTTCTTTTATATTAAAATGAAGTTTTATTTAATTTATTGCAGGTCAAAAGCAACAACAATGCAAAAATCACCTCCGGCGCAACAGAATTCCCGGCTTGTTCTCAAATCCCCAAAGGATTTCACGATGAGCAGTGTACGAAGAACTACCCTTTTTATGGAGAATGAAAGACAATGGAAATAAGCGGGTGGTAATATACACCCAAACGTCGGAGGGATACATGGCGGCTACCTCCGGCGGGCACGGTGCAGACGATGAGTCTGCTCTGCGTGTCGCCAGCAGCAATGTAAGAACCGATACAACGTTGACAACCGGAAACGAACTGTACTCTGCACGCTGCACTCTGCCATTGTTAAGCAACAACTACAGCTTCAGCAGAGATTATTTGCCTTGACAGTAGAAAGCACGTTTTAAAGTCAGGAGAGTGTCCCGGCGACTTGATCGCGATGGAAAGTCGGTAAAAGTTAACGAGGCAACTATCCAGGTTGATACCGCTGAAACTGCCACACTAATGCCAAGGCAGCACGAATTGGCCTCAGCCAATTCAGCAGTTCTCGTCCGACACAGCGCACTGGAGGTAGCTGAATTTGCAAATAAAGGTGCTACTGACAAAGGCCTGAGCAAAGGGAATACCAATAAGACTGCAACTATGCAATCCGTTTCGGTCGAACCGGAGACGACGGCACCGTCAGCAAACACAGATGAAGCCTCAGCTGGTTGCAGTGCACTGTCGGATAAGGACAACAACAAAAACAAGAAAACCAGAGAAAAGATCCTTCTCTGCTTTCAGAGAGGGAAAGGGGACTGATACAGAAAAATTGGAAAACAGTCTCGCGCTTTGAGCGAGATTATCCGCATGTGCAGAAGAAATATGACTTTATCGGCCTCATTTCTTTCTTTAAGACAGCTGGAGAAAAAGCCACAACCGAAACTGCAGCAG
>NDXZ01074636.1:0-13776 GCA_003055125.1 Paykullia maculata | reverse complement strand
AAATGTTTGTGTATTTTGAAAAAAATTTACTAATATACAGACATAGAAAACGTAGTGAAGGGTATATAAGATTCGGTATAGCCGAATCTTACTAGTTTTACCTTAAAAAGTTATTAAAAAGTTATGTTATGAGTTGTATACCCTATAAACGAATGTAGCAACTAACATTTTTATTGAAATATTTAAAAAAAATTTAATTTCGTTTTAATTTTGATTCAACTAAGAACTTTTCGTTAATACTTAAAATCAATAAAATATACAATTTTAAAAACATATATTCCTATGAAAATTTTAACAAGAATAACATTGGGCAAAGAAAAAAATTAATAAATTTTAATAACCAAAATTTTCCTGCAACAAAAAGTTTATAAGCTAAAAAGAAAGAAAATCAAATCGAAGGTTAGGAATTTAAATTTTATTTCAACTGTTTCAATTATATTTAAATAACCTAAAGCCGCACTTAGTTGAATGATAAAATTAAGCCTTTTTTAAAATAACTTTGTGCCAACCGGAAGTTGTTCGCAGGTTTTAATTAATTTACTTAAAGTCCCACCAGCAGTACGTGGTCCACTTGTAGCAGACATTTCCAAAGCATTAAATAAATGGCGAAATTGAAGTTTATTAAAACGCAACAAGCAAACAAACCAATGCAAAGGTTTCTCCAATTCAATTTTAAACCTTCTAATTATGCAATTTTCAATGCCAATATTAGTAGCTTCTCCATCGCTCCAATCCCTATTAGGTTGGTAAGAGATAGATTTTTTTCTGAGAGAACTCGTATAGTTTAATTTGTTTTGTATTGGCGTCTTCAGCATCATCTTTAATATGACCCAACAATTTGCTTTCCGGCTCTTTAAGAATCACTATTTGGAATTCTTTCTTAAGTTCCCGATGGTATTATTTCACATATTTCTTTTCTTGTTAGTGTATTATTTTTTCTCCCATCAACAAATCTGAATCCGTATAGTGCATTCTACGAACCGACTCCCGCTTTTTAATTTTTCGCGAGCTACTTTTGATATATCCATAACATATGGTTCCGTAGCAGTAGATAAACACGAAGCAACCCTATCAGAAATTCCGAATCTATCGTACATCATATCAAGGCAAGGTTGCTTTAGTAGGCATTAAAAATGTTATATTTTTTTTTAATTCATTAGTGTCTATTTAAGTGTTTATGTGGATTTGCGCGGAATAGGATTTGATTCTAGACTTATGGTTTATTCCGAAAACTTTCTTAGAATTTTTTGTAGATTTTATTTTTTTTAAACGATTTTTCAGTTTTTCTTTAACCATTCAATTTGACCCAGCCTAATGGTAATATATTATTTAAGTATGTATATTTCCTTAAATTTAGTTTAAGTTTAAAAACAATATAAGTAGATCGTTTATTGGGCCCTGACGAATCTTAAATACCCTCCACCAAATACAAAGTACTAACAAAATATTGAAATTTTGAAGTAGATTGTAAATATTTTATAAATTAAGAAAAATTTTAATTGATATAGAATTTGATGAAAAAAATTATTTATAAAAATAAAAGTATCAAAACGTTTCAACAAATATTTAAAATTATTTTAAATTTATTTCAAGAATTTCTTATAAAGAAACCCTTATTTTAAATGTTAACTTGAAAAAAGACAATTTAAATAAAATATCTTCCTTAAAGAAAATTTGCAGCACATTTTTAAGTTAATACACTTTTTGAAATACCATAACAGTTTTTAAAAACAGAAATTTCAAAATGCTAAAACTTTTAATTTTAATTTTTCTTAAAATTCTAAAAAAACATTAAGGGTTTTCTACGAAGTATTGCAACAAATTAAGAAAATGTAAGTTCTTGTTGAAAATTGCTTTTGACATCAATGTTTGCCACAATACTGAGTAATATTAAAACATATTTATTAGAAATCTCTATTAAATAAAAACCCAATTTTCTCTATTTTAAATTGTCGTTAAACATCTACGGCCGTATCTATAACGAAAAATTTGAAACTACGTATACATCGCACACAACTTTCTGCTCACTAGCAAGCCGATTAGGCTAAGCAGAGAGTTGGAAAAGAGTTTATTTGTAATGAATTTCTAGCTGCCGATAATAAGAGTTTGATTTTAAGTTAATACATTAAAAATGACTCCTTTGCTAACTCCATGCTAAATATTTGTTATAAATACGGCTGCTAAAAACTATTAATTAATTTATTTCCAATAATTTTGCAAAAAAGTTTTTGAGTTCAAAATGAGTTTTGATTAAGCCAAACCTTCCATTCTTTATCTTTTAACATTTTTCAATTAGCCCGGATGCTTCTTATCCTTTTTAACCATTAAAACCAGTTACGGCAAATTGACTTATTAAAAGCGAAAGCCCCATAGACTTTTACTAAAATACAAAATAAATAAAATAAAACTTTCCGCTACTGCATCTTTTTCAGTACAAAGCTTTTCGTGTGATACAACAAAGTTTAAATCATGTTATTAAGAGATAGATTATGATCAACTTACAAAGCCTTTGTCTCAGTTCTATTGGATTAAAGTTAAAACTTTTTCATTAAAAATTTTAGAAAATGATTTACCTAAAAATTCCATTCTCTTCTAATATACTTCGTTAATAGACCACATTGGATAATTAAAAGGGGGTTTTTTTAAATGCGTTAGTAAATCAATGTAAAGAGTACCCGCGTTAATGGCTTTGCCAAGTTTTTTTTTTTATTAAAACCTTTAATTAAACCCCTAAAAAAGAAATCAATTAAGCCGATATTACTCTATAACAAAATTTACCAAAATTTTCTTTACCACAAATTAACTTGAACTTAAAAATGTATTTTACATTCATAATTAACGCCCTTCTATAGTTGAAGTCTAATCCTCTAATAGTTAGTTTCTATTCCGTTTTTGAAAATCTTTAATTATTTTATAGAATTCCTATAATTAACTTAATAGAGGGCTTCATCATTTTAATCCCTTTTTCTTTTGGGTTACAAAACCAGCAAAATTCTATTATTATTTTAAGCCTGGCCGAAAAGGTAAAAAAAAACCCAAATCTCAAACACCTTATAAAATTTGTTAACCAAATATAATTACAAAATGCCATTATGTTTTATATAACACAACCACACACAGACACACATTCACACCGACTTAAATATACATTCACATTTCCAACACACAGCAGGAGCAATCTGGCATACATTACAAAGAACGAAAAGTGGACCTTTTTTGTAATAAAAAAAATTTTAAAAAAACTAAGAATTAAATTAAAACCACACACCGTACGCCTTCCCTTCTCTCTCTTTTGCGCTCTTGTGTTGTTACACTTGTGCGTTGCTGTCATGTGTAAATTTTTGCACTCTATCTTTTGTTTTAAGGTCTTGCTGTCCTGACGGCCTGCGCTTTTAAGGTTGATTAAGGAAACCTTAGATTAAAATGCATACACAAACAGACATACATACATACTTACATACATACATATGTATGTGTATTGAAAAAAAGTACAACATATGTTGTTTTATCACACTGACGCCTGACTATACTTTGCCATCATTGTCGTCATTGAGATCATCATTATTGTCCTTGGTTTCATATTGGCCACATGCTACATTTTAAGGCCTTTGGGTCATGACTTTTTCTTATTATTATGTATGTGTGTGTGTGTGTATGTATATCTGCAAAGAATTCTTTTGTGGGGCGTTTGGGAAACAAGTAACAATCTTTAAGAGAGAGCCTGTACTTAAGTCTTTTTTTGTGGTCAACTGACGTTGATAAGAAAACTATTTCATACACTTTTACGCAAATATGGAAAAACCGCATTTTAGCCCAGACATACGGACATACAAATATGTCTGGGCCGTTAAAGTCAACAGCCATTTACCAAAAGGACCCGCTCGAAGGCATACTATGTAGGTTTCTAATAGGTCCAAGACTCCTTTGCCAGAAATGTTTCTAAAAGGCCTTTATTTATACTTCCATCGAAAGAAATCGATACACCTGCGCAATCCCCTTGATTTGGAAAAACCTTAAATATATTTGTCTAATATTTTATAGGCATTTTAGTTTAAAAATATTAAAAAACCCTTTATTTACATAAACAAAGAATTATTTAACGGAATTCACGCAAGACTTTACATTGTGAAAAGTTATCATATGGCAACACTTATTCTCATATTACACGAACCTTTAAACTAAAATAAAAAACAACAACTTTAAATTGCTTCTTTTTTCCTTTTGGTTTGTTTACATTTTAAATGCCCTGCAAATATTGACAGTTTTCAATATGGTTCAGTAAATGGAATGACAATGTTGATGACGTTCAAATGATGGATGGATGATGATACCTCCCCCTTCTGTTCTGTTGTTTTAAAAGAAATCCCGTTTTTAATCTCTAAATAAACAATTTAAATGTTAAATCTACAATCAAATGTGTAACGCAAATAAAGTTTAATAATTTCATATAAAATTATGCAAATTGTATTTGTAATAAGCCGCAGGATGCCGGCAAAAAAAAGTAATAAAAAAAAAACACAAGAAAAACAAACAAACAAAAACAGAAGTTGTTGGAAAAAGCATTGACATTGTTAGAGTTTTATTAAATTAAAAAAGCAGATGGGAAACGAAAAAAAAAACGAAAAGAAGAGAAGAGATAAATTAAACATTCAATCAGCAACAGCTTTATTTGTTTTTTAATGAATTAATTTGTTTTTAAAAGGGAGAGTTAAGGGCAATGACAGTCAAAATAAATATAACATGAGATGTGAGTGTAGAAAAATCTTATAAAATAGTACTGGTATGTACATATGCATGTACTTATATATAAAACAGTAAGGGTATTCACGTTACCAATTTTGGTCTTAAAAAATTGTGAAAATGCATAAATTTATATCTGTGGGTGACAATATTTTGAGCAAACTCCAGGGATTGTAAGCTGCAAACTGCAAAACTGATGTATTTTCGCCTAAACAAAACACAGTTAATATGTAAACTTAACCTAAATTTGCTGATGTTTTTTATTGTAAATAAAATAATTAAACTGAGTTTGTATATAAGATTTTTATTAACAATTTTGTTCGGAAATTGTTCAAAATACAAACAATTTCTGAAAAAAAACAAATTTTAATCTTGAGTATTTATGTAAATGAAGTCATATCAAGAAGCATTTCTAACTTAAAGGCAATATCTGGCCTCATTTTTAAATGACCATTGCTCAAGCTTAAAATTTCAACCAGAAGATCCAAGATATCATTTAAAAGCTTTCTCTTTTGGGCTGCATTCAGGACTAAGCCATTGGCTAAGGCTTGAGCTATTTGGTCCTTAAGAAACAAATATTGTTCAGCGCCTATAACAAGGAGCATAAGAAAGAAAATATTTGATATAAATGGAAATAATTGTCAGGTTATATTTTTCTTTCTGGTCTTTCAAAGAAATAAATTTTCATTATTTCTACTGAAAAAAGTTTACCTAGAAGTTCTTCCAGATCCCTTTCTTTTAAAGAACCATCAGCTAATAGTTGTAGCAGAAAAGCTGCTCCGTTTGGCAATGGAAGCTGATGACCGCCTAACAATTTTAAAATTCCAGCAGGCATTTCGTCAAGGACTACAGGATATGCATAACCTAAAGTAATAAAGAAAGTAGTTTTAAATATTTTTTTCAAATATGTTAAGCTTTTTACTTACCAAAAGCTTCATAAGGAACTTTTTCCATCACTGGGGCCTCCATCGTTTCAGGTTTTGGCTCTAAGATTCTGTTGTAAATACCAACTTTAGGTAAGTTCTTTAATGCATCAGAATTTTCCGAAATAGGAGATTCATAAAAAGCCGGTTTTTCTTTTACAACTGTAGCCGTGGCATCAGTTAAATGATAGTTTTTGGGTGGTAATTGATTATTAAAGTATTTCTCATTTGCCAATATAGTTCCGGTATAATCAGTAACGGGAACTTTAGGAGCACCATCGGGAAATTCTATGGCATCATGCTCCTTTGGAACAGCTTTTTCCCCCAGTGGGGCCTCAATCTTATAAGGTTTTGGCTCTAAGATTCTGTCGTAAATACCAACTTTAGGTAAGTTCTTTAACGAATCAGAATTTTCCGAAATATGTGAACTATAAAAAGCCGGGTTTTCTTTTACAACTGTAACCGTGGCATCAGTTAAAGGATAGTGTTTGGGTGGTAATTGATTATTAAAGTATTTCTCATTTGCCAATATAGTTCCGGTATAACCAGTTACGGGAAGTTTAGGAGCAACATCGATTGAGTGAAATTCTATGGCATCAAGTTCCTTTGGAACAGCTTTTTCCCCCAGAGGGGCCTCCATCGTTTTAGGTTTTGGCTCTAAGATTCTGTCGTAAGTACCAACTTTAGGTAAGTTCTTTAATGAACCAGATTTTTCCGAAATAGGAGAACCATAAACAGCTGGTTTTTCTTTTACAACTGTAGCCGTGGCATCAGTTAAAGGATAGTTTTTGGGTGGCAATTCACTATTGATGTATTTCTCATTTGCCAATATAGTTCCGGTGTAATCGGTTACGGGAAGTTTAGTAGCTTTATCGATTGAGGGAAGTTCCATGGCATCACTTTTCTTTGGAACATCACCACCTACATTATCTAAGGGGATTTGTAAAACAAGCAAACGGCTTTCTCCCAGTACAACTTCCAAAAGTTCTAATTTGCCATCTAACACTCTACCATTTTTATCACTTAAAGATAATTTTAATACCTCCATATCTTCACCCAGTAAGTTTTCTAAAACTGCTCCTTCATCATCTAAAACATCTTCTAAGAGACTAGTTACAGGTAAATTGTTTCCGGATAAAATACCACCTTGAAGTAACAAAAGCAAAGCTGGTTCATTTCTAATAACTGATCCTGTAGCATCAGTAAGGGGATATTTTAGGGCTGCTAAGCCATTATCTAAGTAAAATTCTATTTCAGCCTTTTCATTCTTAATAACCAATCCAGAGGCATCTGTTAGAGGAAACTTTAAGGCTGGTGAACCAACCAGTATGCCGATTAAAAGTTTTTGTTTTGATAAACTAATACCGGCAGCATCTTTAATGGGATAACTTAGAGCGCCTAAGCCACCGTCAACAAGAACTGTTAGTAAATCATTAAGGTTATTAATAATCTTTCCGGCCGCATCTTTTATAGGATATGTTAAGGCAGACAAAGGACCGCCCTTGATTTTTGCTGATATAATGTCTCGCTTGTCTTTAAACATTTCACCAACGGCATTAGTTATGGGGGAGTCAAGGGCAAATACGCCAGCATCCAGCACAGCTTCCACAAAGTCAATGTTATCCTCTAAAACTTTACCCGTATTGTCGGTTACAGGAAACTTAATAGCAGTGAAAGCACTTCCATCAATTAATTTAGGCAAAAGATCTAGTTGGTTGGCCGTGATACCACGGTGTCTGGTTCCCAGTATGCCTCCTAACAAATTAGTTACTGGCTTTAGTAGTGATGAAACTAGACCTGTAAGGTTTTGCAAAAGATTTTTTCTATCTTTTATAATGGCTCCAGTTGAATCAGTTAAAGGATATTTGAAGGCAGACAAGCCCTTTAGTAAAGAAGCCAAGAGCTCCTTTCTAGTTTTTAAAACTTTACCAGCTGCATCAGTGAGAGGAAACTTTAAGGTGATTAAAGCTCTTCTGTTTAATAGCACCTCTAGCAAAGCCTCTTTATCTTTTATCTCTGCTCCTGCTGCATCCTTTAATGGAAATCGTATGGTCGCCAGAGGGCTGCCCCCAACTACAACTTCTAAAAGTTCAAAGTTGCCATTTAACACTCCACCAGTTTTATCTGTTATAGGGAATTTCAAAACCCCTAAATCTTTATTCATCACAGTTTCTAAAACTGATTCTTTATCATCTGTAACATCTTCTAAAAGATCATTTAAAGGTAAATCACTTCGGGATAAAGAACGACTTTCCAGTAACAAAAGCAAAGCAGGTTCATTTCTAATAACTAATCCTCTAGCATCAGTTAAGGGATATTTTAGGGCTGCTAAACCATTATTTAGATAAAATTCTAATTCAGCCTTTTCGTTTTTTAAAACCAATCCAGAGGCATCTGTTAGAGGAAATTTAAGGGCTGGTGCGCCAACCAGTATGCCGACTAAAAGGTTTGGTTTCGATAAACTAATACCGGCAGCATCTTTTATGGGATAACTTAGTGCGCCTAAACCACCGTCAACGAGAACTGTTAGTAGATCATCAAGGTTATTTACAATCTTTCCACCCGCATCCATTAAAGGATATGTTAAGGCAGACAAAGGACCGCCCTTGATTTTTGCTGATATAATATCTCGCTTGTCTTTAAACATTTCTCCAGCGGCATTAGTTAAAGGGGAGTCAAGGGCAAATACGCCAGCATCCAGCACAGCTTCCACAAAGTCAATGTTATCCTCTAAAACTTTACCCGTGTTGTCGGTTACAGGAAACTTAATAGCAGTGAAAGCACTTCCATCAATTAATTTAGGCAAAAAAACTAGTTTGCTGACCATGAATTTAGGCAAACGATCTAGTTGGTTGACCGTGATACCACGGTGCCTGGTTCCAAGTATGTTTCCTAACAAATTGGTTACTGGCCTAAGCAGTGATGAGACTAGACGTATAAGAGTTCTCAATAGATTTTCCCTATCTCTTATAATAAATCCAGTTGCATCAGTTAAAGGATATTTTAAGGCGGACAAGCCCTTTAGTAAAGAAGCCAAGAGCTCCTTTCTAGTTTTTAAAACTTTACCAGCTGCATCAGTGAGAGGAAACTTTAAGGTGATTAAAGCTCTTCTATTTAATAGTAACTTCAGTAAAGCCTCAGTCTCTTTTATCTCTGCTCCTGCTGCGTCCTTGATTGGAAATTTTAAGGCAGCTAAAGATCCGCTTTGTAATAGTAAATTCAAAAGTTCAAAATCGTTTTTTATAACAAGACCAGTCACATCTTTTAGTGGAAGCTTTAAGGTAGATAGAGCTCTTATGATTGTAACTTCCAACAAGGCTTCCCTATTATTGGGAACTTCCCCTAATGAGTCAGGTAAAGGGGAATTTGTTAAGGATAAGTCCAAACCCAGCAAATTATCTAACAGAGCTACTACATCCGACAAAATTCCACCAGATAAGTTTTGTAGGGGAAGCTCTAAAGACCCCACAACTGTTTCCTCAAGCAAATCCTGCAATAGTTTCTGCTGTGACTCCAATACCTCTCCCACGGCATTAGTTATTGGATAGTTCAAGGATTTTAAGCCACCACTTAAAAGGGCAACCAATAAATCTATCTTGACGTTTAATAGAACACCACTGCCATCAGTAAGGGGAAATCCTAAAGCCTCCAATGCCTCATTATTAAAAAGCAGACTCAATAGGTCTGCCTTGTCTGTTAAAACAGCTTCCACAGTGCCAGTAATAGGAAAGGTTAAATTATCATCTTGTATAGCTTGTAGTAAAGCTTCTTTATCATTTACTTCTATTCCGTTAGCATCAGTTATGGGCAATTTCAGGGCTGCTGAAGCACTAACATCGATTAAAACATTTAAAATATCTAAAGTACCGTTAAGTATTTTGCCGTCATCATTGGTTAATGGGTAATTTAAAGCATTAAGTCCTTCCTCTAGTAAAACTTGCAATAAAGCATTTTTGTCTTTTAAAACGGTTGCTTCTGCATCAGTTAGAGGAAATTGTAAGACTTCCAAAGCATGACCATTTAGGAAGGTGACTAAAATATCAGCTTTATCTTGCTCCGGGCCGGCTCTTCCAATAAGGAGAAACTTTAAAGCTTCAGCTACATTCTCTAATAAATTATTTAAAAGGCCATGTTGGGCATGTAAAGGGGTTCTAGCTAGGTTTTTTAGATCTCCTATATCCGTTAAAATGCCTTCAGAATCATCCTTAAGGGGAAAGTTTAATACCGACAAGGCATCACCGTCTAAAAGATCAGTTTCTAAATCTATGCTGTCATCCAGAGGAATTGCGGGCAGATCTAAACTTGAAGCAACTCCATCTAGTAAGGCAGTTAACACATCAGTTCTGCCCTCTAATATGTCACCAGCTGCATCAGTCAATGGAAATTTCATTGTTGACAAGTCACCGTTTAACATTACGTTTAATAAAGCTTGTTTATTTGGCAACACTGCACCGACTGAATCGGTTAGAGGAAATTTAAGAACCGATAAGTTTCCAAGTAAAACCTCTAAAAGTTCATTTTTATTTGGTAATAAATTAACTGATAATAAATCACCATCTAAAAGATCTTCTAATAAACCTTTTCTACCCTTTAACAGGCCCAAGTCAAGGCCTGTAATGTCATCAATTATGTTGTTATCTAAAAGACATAAAAACTTAAAACTTGCTTGATAAAATCCGATTAAGGTTACCTACCGAGATTTCCGGCCAAAATACTTTCCGTTAAATCTTCCTTTAGGATTTTTTCAGCTTGTGGTAACAGAAAAACGTTGTTAGTTGGTTTCGAAGGCAGGATAATGACATATAAACTCGAAGGATTTAATAATATGCCTTCTGAATTTGTTTTTGTAATATGGTTTTCAGGAGGCCCTACTTTTTTTAAAGCTATTGATTTTATTATGTCTCCAGCAACACGCTTTTGAGAATCACTCTTAACTTCCACTGGGATTAGTTTATGGTTTGATTTGAATGAGGTCTTAATGTCTGAAAGAGATGGTAATATAGATCTTCATTTACAAAAACTGATTGATTATGATTTTTATGCCCTCTACTCTGCAAATGTGATAACAGAAAGTGTATGTATGTGTGTAAATTTGCCTTTGGTATTTACCTTCAACAAATATTTATATTAAACACAGAATGATATATTTTTGACTGCGTTGCCTATTGTTGGTCGCCTATTGTTGACGCTGACAGTTGTATAATGAACAGTAATGGTAACTTAGCTTTTAAAGTGAATAAATCGCTAGACTTTATGCGAAAATAGTTAAAATGGAATTACTTTCGTTGCCAACTTCACTTCCTAATACGTTGTCAAAATTTGATTTTTCAATTACAAAGCGTTGGCGTCTGCTATTTTGGTTTGCTTAATACAACTTGTATAAGCATGAGAATTTTTGACAGGTAGACAGCGCTAAGTTGATTTAGGTTTGACTGTAAGTCATAATAACTTAACAAAAGTTCGAATACTTTTCTTGAATTTGTATGAATTTTATGAATTTTATGAGAGCATGGTTGCACTATTGGGCCAAAAATAATATTTATGGTTAAAAAAAAAACAAAACAGGTTATAAAATTAAATGTGGATTAAAAATTATAAACCATAGAAGGAAATCTAATAAATCTAACTGACTTTTAAAACTTTTTGGTAAAAGTTCATGGCTAAATCATTCTATTAAAGGCAAATTTATGTATAAAAATCCAAGTCAACCTGTCTTTATAAGCATTACAATAAATTAATGTGCTACATACTTAAGAGCTGCGCAAAATCTTCTAAAGATTCTTTTTAAAACTTCTTTCAAGCATTGCTTTTCAGTGTAAACATAAATAACAAAACATAACTCTTACTGAAGCAAACAATTCATTGTGTTTAGTAGTATTTAGTACATCAAAACAACAATATACAATATCTTAAAACGGCAATGGAATAAAGAAACGGCAAATCATAGCATAAGCCTCGAGTATAATAAAGCACATACAAATTTACCTTCATCTTTATAACAAAATACAAAAAAAAATTTTTTATGCGAAACTCTCTTTGGTATGTTTAAAATGTTTTATTTAAGTTTTAATTTTCCACTTTTTTTATTCTGATTCAGCTTTATTTTGTTTTAATATTTTTATTGTCTTATAATAAAAAGTGAGTTATTAACACTCACTTTTTGAAATACGATTAAATCGCTCGTAAGCCATATTTGTTATGCCTGTGCAGCCCCTTAAAATCTACGTTCTTCTTAGTTGCAAACATAAATACAATAAATTGAGTTAATGTTCTAATTAATAAGACAATAACTCATGAGAACATTTTCTTTGGTAGAATTCTCTGAGTAATTAAAATCACGTTAATCGTTAAGAAAAAAGTAAACAACAACAAAATTATTGTCTTTTTCTATTTAGCGGCATTTTTAACGACAATTTTATTTTTATTAACTAAACGACAATAATTTTATTGTTGTTTATTTTATTACTTAGAAATTTAATTTTATTATCAACTCATAAAAGATTTTTATGATGTCGGCTAAGGTGTTGCTACTTACTTATAAGAGAAATGTTCGTAGTTAATTTATGATGGAATTTTTATTTGACAGCGATGTCAGTTGATTATAAATTTAAAAGAAGTTTGTCTACGATAGTCAGGTTATGACTTACGAATTGTTTAAAACAATTAAAAAAAGCCAGTTTTTAGCTTTTCTTGCGATTAGAAAAATTAATTTGCATTTGATGTTTAAATATTAACAATAAATAAAAGAATAAGAAAATTAAATTACGCCACTTTTAATCCAATATGGCGGACCTCTCAAGACGGATGCCTGTACATGCTTAACAATTGTGTTTTAATGCTGTGTTTATATGGCATCTCATATTATTTAAAGGCTGTCATAATATGAGTATGTTGTCCTAAATTGCCATTTTGCAATAATAAAAAAATGCTTAAAATTTAAAATTTTAAAGTTAAAGTTTTGTAAAAAATTTATGGTTTTAATTTTAAGTTTTGTTTCTTCTTTGAGAAGCTTAATAGCAAAAATTGTTTTTAATTCATAAGTATATATTTTTCTATTTTTTGTTAATTTAATTATTATAAAATCACTCTTGATTGTTTTAAAGCCCCTCAATAACTAAAACCCTAAGACACTTCTTTTGAAATATTATTGAGTTATTTTTTTTTGTTCTATAATATAAATTATGGATATAAACGCCTTAAAAATGTCATTTATAAATTTAGATATTTGTTTCCGAAAATCTTTAAACTTAAATTGGGTTCAATATACTTGAATTAAAAGTTTCCTAAAGTATTTACAAGGCTAATATATCACCAACTAAGTCCACTACTCCAACCAAAGCAGCACCATTTAGAAGCGAATTACGAGCCGACAAAATGTCACCTTTAAGCAGACCACCTGCTTGTATATCGCTAAGTTTTGCAACTGAAGACTTAAAATTTTTCGAACCAATTTGTTGAAGATTGGTTTTGGCTAGAAGAAGAACAAATTTTTGAATTTTAAAAATATTTAACCGAACGAAATTAAAAGGAAAAATTGGATTTTGAAGGGGAAATCGGATATTGTAAAACAGCTGAGTTTTAAAGAAAAAATCGATGGAAAACTGGGATTTATTAACTGAAATAGGAGTAAATAGGAAACTTAAACTAAAAAAACCTATAAACTTATAATAAACTGGGTAAACTTGGCGTAAAGTATTTTAATTGTAGTTTTATTATTATGAATTTCTAAACGAAGCATAAATTGCTTTTTTTCAAACCTAATGGGAGAAATTGCAATATTGGGATTTTTTTAAAATAAAATGGGAATTAAAAACAAAAAACTTTTAGATAGAACATTAAAAAAAAGGAAATATGGGCAATAAGTTAAACGGTAAAATATATATTTTAAGGATTTAAAAAATGTGGGGAAACTAAAAAAATTTAAATTAAGGAAATTTCGTTAATGTAAGCGGGGAACTGTATAAATTTTATTTTATTTGCGTTTTTTGAAAATGTTTATAATATTTAGTGTAAGCTGAACTGAATAATTTTTAATAAAAATCATTATAATTAAAAAATTTCAAGCCGGCGATTTTTATACCCTTCACACACACACTTGTGTTAAGGGTATATA
>NDXZ01074600.1:0-15216 GCA_003055125.1 Paykullia maculata | reverse complement strand
TTGTATTTAGGGGGGAAGGTATACTTTTTCACATACTTGGGATAAAAGATAAATCCAAAATTTGAGTTTTAAAAACTGTTTTATGTTCGAATATATATTAATCCATTTCTTATTATATTTAGAAAATTGATTTTATGTTGCGTTCGGCTCCACAAAATATTTTTTTACCAGGGTTGCCAGACTTTATTTGAGTGACTTCCTAAAAATAAGATTTTTATCCCCATAAAGCTCCAAATATACATATGTATTTATATAAAACTTTTACTTCAGTAAGGAGCATAGTAAGGGTCATATATAATGAAGTTTTGCTTATACATATCTGCTTAGAAATATCTACATAAATCTTTCTTTGGTAAAGTTGTTTAAGAAAATGTTTTTCATTTTCTTTTTAATTTTACTTGTTTTAGAAGGAATTTTTCTGTGAACTTTTGGTTTCATAAGTCTGATAAATTTAAAATTTGATTATTAATAAAGATAAATTAAATTTTGCTAAATGAAGCACCTTATGGCATCATTATATTAATTATTAAAAATATAACAAAACAAAATTTTTATTCCCCATTGTATCCCCAGTTTTCAAAAAAATACTCCAAGCTGACAGTACTGTTTATTAACGGTGCTTTTTTAACAATGTTTAAATTGTTGCATATCTTACGGCTGTTTTGGAAAAAAAATTAAAGGTGTATTCACATAACTTATACGCTCTGTATGATCAAATAAAATTTCGGCAAAAATTACTTGGCATGGCAGAGACCCAGCGGGGGGTTAGATATACATAGGTGAATGAAAACAAACAATTTAAAAACGATTTGGCACAAGCCTACCTTTTTCGGTTTTGATGACCTTAAACATTTGCGTTTTCATGTGTCTAACATTAGTTCCCATTTTTTTGAACTTAGTGACTGATAATTTCTTGTTTCTTTTATGAGTTATTTTTTCGGATCCTATAATATTTTCTATTTTTATTTCTGCTTTAATACTTTTGCACAGTTCATTATATTAGGGTTCTTTCTCTTAAAGTTACAAACATCTATTTTCCCTATATTGCTGTACTATTATTTTAAAACCATTTTTTCTTAAACATTTTTATTAATAACAATAACTCATGTTACGCTATACAAATACAGTAGGGGTGTTTGAATTTTTATTACGAACTTTAATTTGTTTTAAGACAATGATTTTTGGTTTTATTCTGGTTTAAGTTCATTTAAAATTTCTTAGAAATTTGATTTTTTATTGTAATAATGAATAATAATTTTTTTGAAAAGTAGGTTTTTGCCGACACTATCCGAGTGGAATGCATTTTCGAAACCAGCTACAGATTTTATCATCAGCACTCTTCGATCGGTGGTTAGTGTTGGATGTAAATATCATCTCTTTGACTTACAGTTTATTAGGAAATAGGGTATGGTGATTGCTTGTCGCCTATACATATTCATATTTCCTACCACTTAATGAGTGAGAACGAAATTTACTTGAAGAAATTTTATTTAAAGCAACATGTTATTTTAAATTAATTTTTATATAAATAAATAATTTTTACTAAAATTTTATGTAACTTTATCCAAAAATAATGCTATTTAAAGAATTTTTGTATAGATTTGAATAAAAACCCTGCTAACTTAACTTTTTGTCTACTAGTGTTTTTTTTATTTGTAAAATTTTTCTGTTTTGACGGATTTTTCCCCTTTTGTTAACGTCGTCCTATGTATTCTCTGGTTTGGAATTACGTGGATATACAAACTAAGAACGATTATCTTTTACTCGAAAAGATGTAAAATTTTAATTTCATATACACGTTTCAGTAAAAAAATTTGAGTTGCCCTAATACATAATTTTAACTCATTTTATTTGGTTTTTTTTTCACTTAACAGATATAAATAAACGTAAGTTAATAAATATTATTTGACTGTGATTATATGCAATGATGTAGTTTTTTTCCAAAAAAAAAAAAGATAAATGCCTCATTTAGAAAGCAAAAATTCAGATAAATCTGACATAAATATTAAAATAAACTTAGTAATTTTTAAATAAATCCTTCAGGTAATATTTTTAAGAATTTCAAAATGTAATTAATTTTTAAAACAGTGTAAACAATATCAGCAGCACCTTTTATTTTAATTTATTAAAAAAATTTCAAATTATTAACCTGTATAAACTATGAATTTTATACGTTAAGCTAAGAAACAAAAACAAATAAAAATTATTACCATTGCATATCTTAAGGCTCGATGTTTAAAATGTATAGAGCGCACCTTTTTGTCGCATTACTCATACGCACTGCACAACCTTGTCGCTGGCTACAATATTACCATCTAAGTGAAATTAAATTTTGAAGTAAATACGAAAATTTATGATTTTATTATAGTAATAAAACAACAACAAACTGTATATTTGTTATGTACTTATGTTATGGTGCTCTTACAGGAAGTTTAAAGTTTTTTTGTAGTTTTTATAACGCTAGTCTTGCAAAACTCTTTTGATTGGTCCTTTAACAGAGTATTCAGTATAATTCATTCAATTTTATAAAATTGATTAAATTAAATAAAATTTTAGAAATCAAACAATGTGGGCCTATATCCATTTAGGGGGTAGGATTCGTTTAAGATTTGTTTTAAATATATATAAAAATCGGTGATGTCGAAGATAAGTATTACCGCGCTTTGTTAATAATTTCAGAATAATGGATATAAAAAAACATTATACAAAATTTAGGTAGGAAATAAAGGCAAAACAGCCAGATAACAGCTTTATAGACCAATAGAACTTTCAAAACTTTATGTAGTTGTGAGTTTTTAATCAAAACAAAAAAGTTTTAATTAAAAAAATTATTAATTGCTTAATTACCAATCTGTAAGTTTTTCAAATTTATAAACTGTTAAAAACTGGTTGGTTTTTGAAAAATTTAAGACTGTTTAACCAGGACTCAGTATCGGTCTTTCAATACTCTTTTGCCACAGCTTTGTAAGTGCATAAATATTTTTATATGTACATATGTATATGTCATCTTATAACAATCTTATTGTGGTTACTCCAGGTTGCTTCGTTAAAATTTTTTTTAATATTAATTAATGTGTAAAGTTTGTTGAAAATTCCATTTTAACTTTGTTCTTTCCCTACTAAGTTGTATAGTATCTTTATTTGTGTATTGCAGATTGCTTTTGTTTAATGGCTAAAATTATGAAATATTTTATATTTTAGATATGCTATACGTACACAAATGCAAACACACACACTAACATAAATAAATAAATACAAACACAAATAAAGAAACAACAAATACAAGCTTCGGCGTATCATCTTAATATTTTTTCGCCATTTTTTAATGTTTTTTGCATAAACTATTTAAATATTTACGAGCTTTTTCAATACATGTATATAACTCAGTATTTGTTGTTTATATGTATGTATGTATGTTTGTAGAAAAGTGAGTTCGTGTACTTTTAAATACAGATAATTGTTGAAGTTTTACATTTATTATACGAAAATATATATCTTGTTTTGTGGTTGTTATGTTTTGTATTGGCGTTGGTTTTGTTGTTATGATATTTGCTGTTGTTGTTGTTATTTTATGTAATATTTCTTAACATTATTTTGTTTATACATAGTGGTGGGGAGGATATACATACAAACATATATATATTTTTTGCTTTGAATTTGTATAAACACGCCTTTAGTAAGTGAATGTGAATAAACAAACATTTTCCCTATTTTTCCTTGAGTTTTTATAAATACGTTGTATTTATTTGGTTTTATTTTGTGGGTGGGATTTGGTTCTTTTTTTTTATATTTTGTATATTGTATTTAGAGTTTATTTTGTATTATGGTGAAATTAGGGGTTTGTAAATATACATACATATGTACATATGTAATGTATATATGTATATATGTATTAGTGCTTTACTTAAATTAATAGCTATTTTATTTCGAATTGAACAACAATTATTTAGTATTAGGTATAGATATTGGAGTAAAAATAAAATGGTAAGGTAGTAAACATTATAATCATTAAACATTTTATTTATTTTAATTCAAAATAGAAAATGACTCCTAACGAAAAGTTTTGTGATTAAAAACAATTATTTTATTGTTAAATATTTTAAATAAAATGAAGATATAAATAAAAAAAAATTATTTTGATATTTTAAGAAGCATAAATTTAAACAAAAATTTGATAATGTTTAAATATAAAATAAGTCGACCCAATTATTCAAGGCTTTTATATAATAAAAAAATTATAAAAGCTAAACGTTTTCAATATTTTGATACTTGAATAACTTGAAGAATTCTTATAAATTTGCAATACATCAAAATACATTTGTTCTTTTAAAAAACGTTTGATAAATAAATTACTTATACAATGAAATAAATTAGTTTACAAACAATATTTTTGGCAAAAATTTTAAGAAATAAATTTAGGGTAGTAAAAAAATCACTACATGCTCAAAACGTATTTTGTCGAGGGATATTTAATATACCTGCAATTTTGCCATTGCAAACGCCTTTTTAAGGATTATCTGTAGTGCTTCATTTATTAGCTTACGGATCTACCGGTTTTCATTTCGAAAAATTTAGTTTTTTTTTCTCTTATTTGAAATGCTTTGAGTTTTACTATTTAACTAACGAAAAACCAGCAAAGGTTTTTGTTGCATTTAATAATAAAAGAGTTAACGATAGCGGTGTGATTTCAACTATTGTGACACACAGTTTGTAAACAAAAGGGCGCTGCAACTATGTGAGCTTTTCTTAATACAAAAAACTCTTAACTTATCATAAGTAAAAATTAGGTAGAATCAATGAAAAAAATATTATTAAAAAACCAAGTTTTTGCAGCAATAGCTTTAAGTAATAGCTTTAAGACACCTCTTCAAGTATATTTGCATGCTTAAAAAATAATTTTAAATGTTTATTTTGAAGAACTTTAATTTGTTTTAAGATAATTATTTTAAGTTTAATTTTGGCTCAAGTTTATTTTAAATTTCTTTAAAATTTAATTTTTGATTGTAAAATAGTTAGTTTTTGTGTCGACACTAGCCGAGTGAAATGCATTTCAAAAACCAGCTTCGGTTTCATCATCAGCACTATTTGATCCATATTTTGATGTTGAATGTTTATATCATCTATTTAACTTACAGTTTATTAGGAAATAGAATAGGCAATTGATTATTGTCCATATTAATATTTTTACCACTAGTTGAGTTAGAACAAAATTTTCCACAACTATTTTTCCTGTTTTTTTTGTTGTTATTTTTATTATTTTTCATATATTACTGGTTTTATCCTGATTTAGTCATCAGATAGTTCATTCCACTCGGGTAGAGTCTGCAAAAAACTAGCTTTAACTGGTCAGCCTTATAAAAGAAAAAACAAAAGAAGAGTCCTTATAAAAGTCATAATAGCAAATTTTGCAGCTGTTTGAGATGGTCGTTTGATACCAATCGTTAAAGTATTAAAACATAATGGACAAAAATGCATAAAAAATTATTATGCCAAACACAGTTCGTAGGAAAATATTAATTTTAAATTCAAAAAAGACTTTGAAACAAATTTTAAAATTTTTTTTTGCCATCCCACCAAAATGTGTTATTTATTGCTTCTTAGTGCTCAAATGCCAATAGTTAAAAGGAGCTTATTTTAAAACGCCCTACGTTCTTCGTGAATGTTTTATTTAAAGTTCCTATATATTACCCTGTGTAAATAATTAAAGAACATATATGTAAATCCCTACCATGTGCAAAGTAATCAATCCTTGGGCAAAGTATGTAGAGACAAAAACTGTTAAGCACTGTTGCACACTACCAAAAACAACCAGCAAATTAAGATGTAATTAAAAAAATTGAAAAAACCTCTATTTAAATAAATTATTCTCCATTCTTTACTGCTAAAATAACAGGCAGTATAGCTAAAAAGCCTTATTGAGCTTATAGAACATATCTCCATTTATGATATAATTTAATCGGTTGAGGTCAGCACTGCTTTCAAAACCCCCAAAAAAAACGATATTTATGTTTGCAATAGAATACTGCTCTAAAACTAAGAAAGAGGACGGCTGAATATTAAAATTTGTCTGCATTACATATAGTCGCTACTTCGTCCGTCTTTTGGTCAATATATAGCTTTAGCAATATAAAGATACGCCAACTATAGAAGCATCGATTAAAATCATTTCTAAGTCGAGTACCAAAATTTAGATACTGCAACTGAGGTTGGTTGCTAAATACTGATACCGATAACTACGGTGACCATCCGTACACTATTATAGTGGACAGTATACTATTTTAGCCTCCCGTACACTATTTTTTTTTGTGTACACTTTTTTTGTCATGTTCAGTTTTTTCATTATGTTTAGTGTTTACGCTATTCATATATCTACATTTATACAGTTAGAGTAGAAAAACTTAAAGATATTTGTGACAATGTTAATGTGGAATATAAAAAATGATTGGGACACAGTAAAATACGTTGGCTAACATTAATGCCAGCTTCAGGGCGTATATTGGAATTATTTATACCTTTGAAGAAGTAATTTCTTCAACATATTGCTTAATTTTTTTATTAATCCATTTGCTACTTTTTGGTTACTATTTATACACAGTTAAGCTTGTGTCTTTCATAAATATATTCGGCGCCTATAAAACATTAGAAATGATCTTAAATTAAAATTAATTGAACATAATGATAAAGTTTTTTTTACAATTAAGATTGCAAAACATAATTTCAGTTCTAGAATCGAAGGGATTTGATGTCAATATTTTAGAAGAAAAGATATAACATTTTTACAAAACTTGCATTAATTACCTGAACCAATTTTTTTTAGAGAAATTGAGGGATTTGCTTGGATACTTTTGAATATAGTTTCATCCTGGCAATCAGTTGAAAAATCATTGGCAAAAGTAACAGAAATTAGGAATGGCTTAAATATAGACAATACAGACACTGTTGAATTTACTTACGTAAAAAACTACGCAGACGCAAAAAGATAGAAATATAAAAAAGTCGGAAAAAACCCGGGCAAAAATTGGTTCAAAATATTTACATTTTTCAAAAAAGAAAATATTTCTTACAAAAACATTTTGATATTTGTAGATTTTTTCACTTTATCTGCCTACATCTAACGCGCCAACAGAAAGATTTTTTTCAATATCTGACAATATTTGGTCTTCACACAAATGAGATTGGAAACTTTCAAATCTCTAATAATAATGAAATGCGACTTTGAAATGGATTGTTTTGAATTAAAAACATTTTTAATGAATAAGCCTGATATTAAAAATATAATACATTCAGCTGAAAAGTATTAGAAGTAAAAAATATAAAAGTAAAATAATAATTTTAATAAATAGATTTTGTTATGTTTTAAAATCGTTGAAATATGTACACTTTTTTTGGTCACCGTACCGATAACACACAAACTAAAAGAAAGGTTATTTGGTATCTTTATCTTTTGAAGCGAAAAATTTGAAAAACAAAAATATTAGGTTTCTGTTCTATAACAATGTTTTTAAGATTTGATCTATTAAGCTTCAAACTTTGTGCAAAACTAATAAAACATATAATTCTCATCTATTTTGTTTTGTTATGCTTAGTTTTTGACAATTTCCATAAGTTTCTAACAATATTTACAACTTGGTTTTATTCCAATTTTTCTCTTCTAAATTTTGTTTTAGTTTAAGGTCATTAAGAATTTGTTTTATTTGTCGTTTAGGAATAAAAACTCATTTCATATATTTTTATTTTAAGGATCGCTGCGATAAACATTGTAATTTGTTCGTTGTTTATTGCTTCTCAAAAATAATGATAATAAAAAGTTTTATGCAAAAAATCAAGAAATTTTAATAATATATGACATGTAAATCTACTGTTCAAACTTTTTTAAGTGAAAATACGTTTTAAATTCAAAGCGCTATGGAATTTAAAACGTTTCCTTACTTAGCAAAGCATCATACCTGATGAAATTTAAAAAGTAATTCCACGTTGTTAAAAAAGATAGTACGATAGCATTTAAAATGTAATTCTCGTAAAGAAAACATTCATATTAAAACATTTTTGGATTAGTTTCCCTATACCTATAGAGTATAAATTTTTTTTTATCTATTTACATTATCTTTTCAATTTTCCACATGAGATTTCCTTTTCGTACCACTGTT
Source organism: Paykullia maculata (assembly GCA_003055125.1). Classification (NCBI taxonomy): domain Eukaryota; kingdom Metazoa; phylum Arthropoda; class Insecta; order Diptera; family Rhinophoridae; genus Paykullia; species Paykullia maculata. The sequence goes on along the minus strand of NDXZ01074600.1, from coordinate 7,069 downwards.
ACACTTTTCAGTTTCTTTAGACAATGCAGTTCAAATCATTTTATTAGTCCAATGAATGAATTTTTCTTATTGCAATTTAACAGCGATAAGGTGCTTAATTTCAACTGAAAACCCTGTATTGCAAAATGGCCTTTACAACGTTATTTGCGGCTATGCTTAAATTAGGTGATACTTAAAATAATGCCAACGTTTTTTCAGCCATAGAGTGAAGTGACTGGAAATTACTACTTTTAAAATAAAAATACTTATTAATTTTGAAGAATAAGGACGGTTTCCACAACTTACCGATCGTAAAAGTTAGGATGTTTTGAGACAGATAAAGAATTATGGGCCATCATAAGAATACTTTAAGCTAAAAGTCACAAACTTAGGATTGTCTGACCTTTAATTTTAAACGTAAGATTTGTTAAATAAATGTTATTTATACGAGATAGAGGTGCCACTTTTTCATTTTTAACCATTCAATACTGCCCTTTTGTATGTAAAAGGTTGTCATAATTTGAAAACTATAGGATTATTTTAAATGGCAGTTGTGATAACGAAATAAAACTTTATTGTTCACTTTAGCTAATGATACCTTAAGTTATCATAAACTTTATAGCCTGGTCATGATGAGTGTAGCAGTTTTGTAACTATATCTTATATATTTTATAGATCAAACTTGTCCTCAGAAACCACATCCAGTTATTTAGCAATAGTTGCCATAATATACATAAGTAATCCATTTTTCGAAATACCTGTTTTTTATTATTGGCTAAATGTATTTGTGTTTATGGTGTTAGTCAAGCGTTCTCCATAGAATACTATTCTACGTTATGCTAAAAATGGTTAATATGTCTGTCGAAATTGTGCTCCTTTATTCTCATATAAGAGGCTCATAAGCTGTTTTTGGCATTAAAGAGAGTACTTTTGGTATACCGCATGTATTTTGTTATTGTTACCGAAAGAAAAATCACGAAACTATTTTTGTTAAATAACACCGTGTGACAAAAAAACAAACAAAAGTCTTGGTGAATTTTCCAAAAAAATGGGACCATAACCTTTTAGCCAGCAACTCATTCAGACTTGGCGATAGGGTTCTAATGGGCTCAACACAGTTGTAGGTAAGTATCTAATGAATAATAATTGAACATTTTATCGCCGGAAAAAATTTTTTTGGTATATTTTTTAAGAAAATGCAAAAAAAAATTGGATTTTTTAAACTTTTTTTAGCATCTTTTTTAGAATATTTCTTTTTCCCCATACTTTTTTCAACAAAAATGTAGCCAGAGTAAAACAGAACAACTTTTGTAAGCACACCTATACGATCTGAACATGTTTAGATGACTTATTTAGCAAAAATTGCCTTTCTTTTGCAAAAAACCCCGTTTTTTAAGGACAATTTTTGATTTTTTAGATATAGACGAAAGGGTCTCATATATATTTTATATATATCAAGCAAATAGTACAACACAAAACAATAGAAAAGAAAGGTGTTTTATTATATTATTTTCACGAAAAAAAAAATTTTTTTTTAACGTCTAAAAATTTTAAAGGTAGAAAGTAGTCTTAAAGTCAATTTTTGCTATAGGTATAAGTCGTCTGAATATGTTCAGATCGTACAGGTATGTTTACAAAAGTTGTTTTATTTTACTTTGGCTACATTTTTGTAGAAAATAGTATGGGAAAAAAGAAAGATACCTGCGAGCTATGCTCAAAAAAAGTTTAAAAAAATCCAACTTTTTTTTTGCATTTTCTTTAAAAAATGTACAAACAAAATTTTTTCCGGCGATAAAATGTTCAAAAGGTTATTCATTAGATACTTACCTACAACTTTGCCGAAGACAATAAAATTTTGAATGAGTTATTGGCTAAAAGGTTTTGGTACCAGTTTTCGGAAAATTCACCAAGACTCCTAATATGTTGAGGCCCATAAAATCAAAACGCGAACTAATAATGCAAAACGGGGCAAGGGTTTTCACACAGTGTAACCATTATTGTAGAACCTATTGCGTCAATTTAATTTTGAACTAAAATAAAACACATTTTAATTTAAATTTGACATTAAATTCCTTTTATTTTTTTCTTTGATCCGATTTAATAAAAGTAAATTGATTTATAATTCTTATGAATAAATTGTGATTATAATAAACATTTTATATATTTTTAATATTATTTATATATGGTAGAGACATTTTTTAGGGACTTTTGAGTTAAAGAGAGGGAAGAGAGAGAGAGAGACAGAAAAACGCTAATAATACTTATTTAATAACTAATTAATCGGATAATTGCGATGCATGAAAGTATTTTTTTTAATTTTTTATTTTTGACAATATGTAATAACATTTACAAATACATGCTTATGTTTGGGTATTGATGTACATATGTATAAGAGTGTAATATAGATAAAGTTTTTTGTTTTATCAAAAAAAAAAAAATAACTTTGTATGCGGGTAAAGGGAATTAAAATTTAATAAAACAAAAGAAAACATGTATTAATTATTACTTAATAAAAGAAGGTATTATATACCAAAATAAAAAACTAATTTTATTAACAAAAATTGTAAAATAATTTTGGAAATTACTAAAGTTTATATTATCTAAAAGTAGGCTTTACTTTTTCATTTTTATAAGAATTTATGTAAAACTTAAAAACAAATAAGGCAAGTTATAATTATGACTAAAATTATTAAAATAGAAAAATAAAATTAATAATAAACTTTCGTTTTTCTTTTAAATCCTAATAAAAAAATTTCAAATGCCATCTTTGGTTGCTTAATTATTTGCTATTAAATTTTTTTTATTTAATACTAATTATATTTAAATTTAGGATTTAAAATTATTATTTTATTTTATTTATTGCTTTTAAGCATTTATAACTGGGCTTTTTATCAAAGGAATTAATTTTTTTTTTTTTTTATAAACAGTTTTCATAACTATTTGTTGTAAATATATGTTTAAGAGTGTTATTGTTTTTTATGTCTGTATGTATGGTTAAAAGTTAAAACTTGTGTTTTTTTCCATTTATGAATCTATAATTACAGTATTACAATTATTTTAATTGGCTGGATTTTTTGTCATTTTTTTTTATTAAAAAAAAAATAGAATAAAAATATATTTTTTATTTTTTAAAAATAACAAAATATTTCTGATATGATTTTGTTATTGTGTTTAATTTGTTTTTAGAAATTTAAAAGAATTCTAATGTTAAAAACAATATTGCCTTGTCAGTATATGGAGTAGAGTAGTAGATTTAATCACGTTCATCATATTTATGTACAAAAGAATTAAGTCCACTTAGTTGTGAACATTGATTGGTATCGTAGAGTGACATTTTTAAGCGTTTACATTTTGCCCGACGATTCTTAAACCAGAATTGTACATTTTTGCTTTCTAAGCGAGGAAACTTTTGTCTGTAATTAGAAAAAGGGAGAGAAATCATGTTAACAATACATTTTAAAAATTTTTGAGAGTAATAAATCAAGTAGTAAGGTTATAGTCAATATATAAAAAAATAAGTAAGAGCGCTATATCTGGCTATGCCGAATCTTTTATACTTCACTACGTGTATACATGTGTGTATATTAGTAATCTTTTTTCAAAACACACATATCTTTATAATAATTTTTGTGTAAAAAAAAAATTATTTTGCTTTTTTTTCCCCAATTGACATTTCTTACGCACAAATATAATTATTTTTGTGTAAAAAAAAAAATTTTTTTTTTTGCTTATATCTCGAAAAAAAAAATTTTTTTTTGCTTTAAAATCAAAAAAAAATTTTTTTTTTTTAAACGAGGCAGTCGTCAGTTTTCAATACCGACTTTTTCGAAAGTACTTTTAAAAGTTTAATATCACATACAACCCTAAGTGAACTTCATCAACTTTGTATTGTATTTTCATGCTGGAAATATCTTGATGGTACATTTCTTTAACTTCGTCGCTAAGGGCTGCTAGGCTCAAAATAGTGTTCAAAGTAGGAGTGTAGACAATGTAAAAAGTCGGGTTTCTTTATAGTTTACCAAAAACATTTAGTCTGGCAAAAGCCAGATGTTCTTTACTTAAGTAGGATGAAATATCATGGCTAACTTTTGGAAGTTACTTTACCCTAAAATTTTAGGAAAAAGTGAATAGTTTTTGTATGCTTAACTCACAACTGAAACTTGTTTTAAATTAAATGTTAATATAAGTCGATCGAATCTTTATAAATATTATCAGAAAGTTCGGATAACGCATAAAATCGCAACTAATTTGGGCGATATATGGAATCAGGTTCATTTTAGAAAAGAAAAATTAAATTAAAGAGAACAACACTTTAAGAAGGTAAAATTGCAATAAACAAAATATTTTTGTTGCACTCGCATATTGAAAATGTTGAAAAGTCTTCGATTTTTATGCACTTTTTATTAAACTTATTGGTATGACTTACCTATAGGGCATAGTATTCAAGTCCTCGGTATATTTTAAAATCAAACTATGCGATGGATGTGTATTCATGGCAAACCATTGCTCTAGCTTTGGCACTTCCGTAACAGGATCAATAAATGTGCGATTACGCTTGCGTCTTTCTTCATTTGAAATACTGGACAAATTTAAACCACCACCCATCAGTGGACTTTGTTGCATACCAGCGGCAGCAGCAGCTGCGGCGGCATGATGAGCTGCTGCTGCAGCATGAGGATGAGCAGCAGCTGCAGCAGCTTGACCAAAACCAGGCATATAATGACTCATATACATAAACGACTGCTGAAACATACTATTTGGCACCATAGGAAAAGGTAAATCTTTGCGTTGAGCACCGACCATGGCATTTTGCATATCGGGCGAGGGTGAACGGAAATCTTCCAAATTACTGGTATCTATTTCATCATCGTCATCGTCCATATCGAGATCTTCATCGTCCTCCTTGGAGGAGGCATTCTTAGGTGAGGAGGCTCGCGATTGTGAGTGTGTTAAATCATTAACCGAAGATTGATTGTTATTCAAAGAATTAGAAGAATTATTATTGGTTTCATTTTCCTGTTGATACTGCTCTTGATCCTGCTCATTTGTCGCATTCTCAGTGTTGTTTTCCCCATCATTACTTATGGCATGATCGTTAGTGAATTTGTCTCTACCCTCAAAACTATGCATGACACCACGCTCATTTTGGGATTCGTTTAGCACAGCCGACTTTCCTTGCGGACTGTTGTTATCAACAAGAGAGCTTTTGTTGTGGCCTTCATTGCCTTCTAACTTATTCTCCGTTTCCGGAGTAGTCTGATGTCTTTCGTGAATGGTTAGGGATAAAGGTAATTGCGGTGAATTGGGTCTGGAGACCTCTTCATCCATATCATCTGAATGCGTCGATATATTATCAATATCTTCTGATTTGAGACTTAACGGACTTTTCATAAAATCATTCGAGAGTGAAAGATTACCCATACTGGCACCCATTATTTGCTGTTGGCTGCTCATGCTTCCTGTGCTACTGCCACCGGAAGTCTGACCCAGTTGACTGTGCTGGCCCAAATAACCGTTCATGGCCACATGCATAGCACCAAAGCCACCTCTCATTTCTGCTCGTTTCTGGGCTGCCCTGGCGTTTTTAAACCAGTAAACCACATTGTTAACATCTAAGGGTTTTCTGCCACGGCGTGATTCCAGTGTATTTAGTTGTACAACATACGCTTGTATTTGTTGCCTCGATGGATGGGGATTTTCCTGAAACCATTTTTGTAAACGTGGCAATTCCATTTCTGGATCAAAACTTGTGCGCATACGTGTCTTTTGATTAGAAAACTGTGTATGAGCCGCCAAATTGGCATGATGATGCATGCTGGCATGCATGGCAGGGTGCACCATCATATTGGCATGATGAGTGCTAGAAGCTCCTGGTATCACTGGACCGGTATGATGGCTTGTTGAGTCATTTAACAATAATGATTCGCGACTTGCACTTATACTGCTGGCCACATTTGATCCGACTGTGGAAGCGGCATGAAGACCTGCTTGTGCCGCGGCGGCTGCTGCTGCGGCGGCAGCCAAAGCCGCTGTACCCATATTATGTTCCATGTCATTACTTACTCCTGTGGCCGGAGCGTTCATGAAGGGTAAAAGTTTAGGGCCCATATTGGATTGCGGTGTAAGTTGATTAGACCACCATTGATCGAATTTACGACGTAAATCTTCGGGTATATCACCGCCGGGAAAAGCAAATGGATTCTGATATGAGCTGCGACAAATTTGTGAAAGGGTAACCTGAAAGAGAAGGTTGCGTTAACAATTAATGCAAAAAAGTATGTTTCACAATTTTATCTTTAATTTTTAATTTTGTAGATATTTAAATGTTATGGAATGTTATGCTTTATAGACATTTTGCAAAAAGATTGTAAGAGAGTTTCGGTACCAAAACAATACGTTAAAAAATTTATTAGATTATACGCAAAGGCTTTTCTTATAAACACATGACAAATCTTATCGACAACTTTCACCAAAATATATTTTATTTTTAACTAAATATCATTTATTTGTTACGCTAAAGATTTAATTCATGAAATTAAGTTAATGTTATTTATTCGTAGTCCTTGTAGTTGTTTCCATTTATTTTATTATCAATCGAAATATGTGCAAAATAAAATTTCATTGAAAATCGCTTTACTAATACCCATAATGCAACTTGTTTTGTCGGTTTTTTTTATTTCTTAATAATTTTGTTAAACTAATACCTGTTGTCAGAGCTTATATTCTTATAGAAATGATAAAGAATAAACTGAAATTTTTAGCCAATCCCTTAATCCATCAACTTACGAACAATACTGCACAAAAATCCATTGGCCAAACATTTAGACATAACTAAACGAGTTAATGTACCTCCAAGTAAAAATATCATTTTATTTATATAACAATTGTTCTACAAAAGAAGCGGCTATTGACATTGCGTTTTTGTCGTTATTTGCCTACTTGGTTGACGCCATAAAAATCACAGTTATATTGTACATGACAAAATACTTTATCATAAAAAAAATTTTCAAGTACCTGAGATTCACTTAGCCGTAAACATATAAAAGTCAGTATACACACCCAGAGAAAAAGCATGGTTGAGTATGGTCAC
>NDXZ01074553.1:2377-24380 GCA_003055125.1 Paykullia maculata | reverse complement strand
AAACAAATTAATGTTTTTTTAATCAAATACATTTATTGAATTATAACAATTTTAGTGACCTGACAAACTAATAAAGTGTCACAAAAACTGTCAAAGTTAATTGATACCAATCTCCCCACACCTTTAGCTAATATATTAACTATTTGACAGAAAATAAGTCATTTCGGTCTAATTCATAAAAACTCTTTTTAAGTTTTTAATACAAATACCGTTCAAAAATATTATTTTTATTAATTTATTACATTTTCATATTAATGAAATTTTTTTTTAATAAAACATTTTATTTTGTCGATTTTTATAATCACGTTTTTTTTAAGGACGGACGCATTACGTTAATTGTTTGTTACCTTTGAGTTTGAACAAGGTTGCCACAGGTTATTACACAAAAATTGGCAATTGAACAAAGTAAGATAGATCGTAGTTTTAATAAGTTTTGATAAAAATGTTATATTTTTAAAAGATGTTAATAACTGTTATAAATTTATTTACATTAGTTATAAGCAAAAAATATTGGTAAAATTTTCATATTATATTTCTAAATTTTTAAGTTTTAACATTTATGGAATTTTTCACCAACTCTTTTTTCTTAATAAACGAAAAATGATATTATTTTCACAAATTTATTATTCAAACTTATGGTCTTTTTTATAGAAATAATATTAAAAAAATAAAAAAATAAAAAAAGTTGCGAGATGATATTTTTTATATTTATAAAATATGTTAAAAATTTAGTAAAAATAAAAATAATACTTAAAGAATTTTTTTTTAAAAACCCTAATAAAGGATCTTAAATAAAGTTTTATTTGTTTATAAGAATTATTTTATTTGTAAAAAAAAAAACGGCACGCGGCAATATTAATAGAAAAATCGTTGATGTTTTTTTTCTAAAAATTGATCATATGGCAGCATCACTTGTTTTGTTTATCTTTAAAATGTGTCATTGATTACGTTATTAATTAATTGCTTTTGTAAGAATTTGTAAACAGAAATTCTAAATGCAATAAATCCTAATGCCATAAAATTAAAAGATTAAACAAAAGAAAAATACAATTTTTAAACATTTTTGCAAATGATTTTGTTTGTTTTATTTGTTTAGGTCATTACTTATTTGCCAAATAGCAGCAACATTTTCTCTTGATTACCTTTAAATTAGTAGTGTCACATTATATTACACGTTTTAAAACAAATAAAGTAAAATCAATCACGTTTTACCATGTTCACACGTTAATATGAACCACTAGGTTCGCTCTCTGAATCACGATTATTTGACAACAATTTATTTCATAACAAATCTTTTTTATTTATTTTTTTTGCTTAAAATTTTTACAAAAAAATTCTACAATTAATAAAAAAAACTTCCTAAGACTTAGGGTGTTGCATCTGAGGCAGTTAGTTTTTGCTATGATTATTGTTATACCCTTCACCAGAGGTGACAAGGGTATGTATAGGTTTGCCATTCCGTTTGTAATTTCTTCAATATTCATTTGCGACCCTATAAAGTATATATATTTTGGATCCTTATAGATAGGGAAGTAGATTTAGCCATGTCCGTCTGTCCGTCTATCTGTCTGTCCGTGTGTATGTTGAAATCAAATTTACGTAGCTCCCATAGGTCACCCAGGGTTGTTTGTTGTATCAAACTTTTGGAAATACTTTCCAATCCATCAATAACCGGCTGAGATATAAGAAAAAAAAGACTACTGCCTCGTTTTTTTCTAGTTTTTTTTTTTACTCAAAAATTATTATATTTGTATGTAAGATGTCTTTTGGGGAATTTTCCAAAAAAAAAATTTAGATTTTTAAACAAAAAAAAAATTTGTTTACAGATATTGCCAAAACAAATTTTTTTGTTATGTTTTTTTATACAAAAATTGTTATATTTGTAGGTAAGACATGTCAGTTGGGAAAACAATTTTTTTTACACATACATAAATACACGTAGTGAAGGGTACATAAGATTCGGCATAGCCGAATATAGCGCTCTTACTTGTTTTTTATTGCATCATGTTTAATCAAAAAATCAAAATATTTCATTTTGCTTCTCTACTAAGAACTTACTAGTTCCCCTTGCCAATAAATAAATTCATTAGCTGTTTAACTGGTGCCTAAAAATATGCTAAACTTTTGGTTAAACTTATTTAGTTTCTTTTTGTACAACGATTATCATGTATTTTGTGTTCATCACTAAGAATGCAATTTTTACAAACTAATATTCATACATACGAAACTTCGGCACAAAATTCATACAAAAACTGCTGCCACATTAAAATCGGTTTAAAATTCTAATTTTATGGTATATCATTCAAATTTGTATAAGTTTTTTTTTATTTTATTAAGATTTGTTTACTATTTATAAGGTATTTTGGAGTTACCTAAGCCAGCAATTTTATTAATAGCAACAAATAAAACTGGTTGTAACATTGTCAGCCAATAAATGGAAGACAACGACGGTCAAGTTGCAAAGAAGTTCAAGGTTATTGTTTTACACACTTAAATATGTACAAAAAAATAAAGGAAATACGCCAACACACCTTTAGACCATAAGGAAAAACCAATTTTCAAATATCAATAATCAATTAGAAAACATACATACATACATACATATGTATGTAGACTTTTGACAAAATATCTTAAGTCAAGATAAGAATATTTCCATGTTTCTTATTCATTAAAGTAAAATTTTGAAAACGATTTTTTTACACTAGAGATCAGATTGTGAGAAACTTTACACTGTCGTGAGTGTGTGAATTTATTTACAATCACAAAACCTCATGCTCATGAAATACAAATTAAAAAAGTTATTTTATTTTATTAAATTTGTCTTCTGTTTCTGAACATTTTTCGACTTAAGTGTTTTTTTTTTAAATTTACAGATATTAACTTATAAATATTACCAAATTGGTACATTTTAGTTGAACAAAAACATTTTAAATGATCAAATGAGCCTTCAAATCTAACGTAGAAACAAAAAATGATCGACAGCTCGAGTACAACATTTAAAAACTCATTCAATTCTCTAAACTCTATAAAAAATCTCGAAAGGTTTAAAATTAAATTAAAATTATTCTATAAATATTGTTTGTTGAGTTATAAATTGTTGTTTTATTTGCCTTTATCTGCCAAAATTGTATAATTATTTTTGCATTAAAACTTAAAAAAAAACACTACCTCTTTCGGAGAAAAAGTACTTGATCCCATTTGTTATTATTTATTATTTTCTATATACATACATATACTTTTCTTTTATTTTATTATATTTTCTTTTATAGCTTTTTTAGCCTTCCACCAAATAAATTTATTTTAAGCTGCAATTACTAACGAAAACTAAGCTGTTCACACTCGTGTCAACCAATGTTGCCTATTGACATATTTTACTAAGCATAAATGTGTATTTTTTTAGCATTTTCTATATTTTTCTAAAAAACATATGCTCGATTTTTAACCCGTCGTTGCCCGCGTACTTGTATTTGTACGACGTTACTCCACACACCCAAGCTAAACTGTTTATTTTTTCACAACTATAAGCAAATAGAAATTCAAACATAAATCCCATTTGATTGTAATAATTCTGATCAATTTATAGTGCAAATATGAAATATTTTCATCTACAGGGTCAAATAACATCCTTTTTCATACTTAATGTAAAAATATTTCCATTTTGTATATTTTATAATCTGAAAAAAAAACATTTATAAACAAAAATGTTATTAGATTTTTAAACCCCATGATAACTTTTGACCCACCCTGTATAATTTTATCATGTACGCGTTTAACATACAACGAGGTTAGCATCACTCTGTGTTAATGTAAATAAACAAAAGAAGATAAGACTCACCAATAAAACCACCATTATTTTAAATTATTTATTTTTAATTATTTTATCATTATCTTTTGTTGTTGATGAAATAAAATATATTTGTTGCTTTCATTTTTAAATAGTTTTCTTTATTATTGTTGTTTGATTTGTTGACCTGAAAATCTATTCTAACAGAGAGAACGAGTATAAAGTTACGGATAAATTAAGATTAAGAGTATTATTTTGTTTGATTATTATAAAAGTTAAAGTTGCCTAACATTTCGTTTTTAAATAATATTTTAATAAAAATCCGTAATAATTTAAAAAGTAAAATAATTCAATAAAACTTTAGTATAAATAATGCACTCAAGAATTGGCTTAGGAATTCTGAAAAGGAAATTTTTAGAAAAATAAAAACATTGAAATTAAAATTACATTAAAAAGATAAAACTTTTAAACAATTTAAACAATAAACAAATATAAAATAAATATTTTTTTAAAGACTAACATACAATGTTTTTATTTTTAAATTATTGTATTATATATTTATATAATAATTTTTTTAACATATTTTGTTTTTTTCTTGATTTTATTAAAAAAAATCTCTTATAGAGTCGTGCTTTTAACAAAAATTACTTTCTTAATCTTATTTTTATGATTTTTAATCATAATTTGTGACCTAAAAATTTATTTAAATTAAAAAAACTATATATAAAGTTACTATTAAAGTTTAAAAATTATTTGTAAAGCGTCATTTAACGAAAAGTTTTGTTTTAACTGTAGTTTAAACTTGAAAATAACATTTTTTTAAAACTCGTTTTCTTTAAATATCAACAATAAATTATTAAATTATAAATGCAAAAACTTACAAGTAATATTAACCAAAATAATGGTAAATATTCTGAGCGAGATTATTTGACTTTTAACATTTTATGGTAAAAATCAAAACGAAATATAGAAACAAAAGATTTTACTACTTGAGAAATCAAAAAAATTCAGTTGTAGGAAGATGCTGATTCGTAATCGAAACCCAAAAATACCGAACACCATTTACGATGTTTGGGTCCTAGTAAACTTTCCGATTTCTTGAGGGCCATAAGAAATTCATACGAGTTATAGTCGAATTTACGTAAGTGCATATTAAATTGTTGTTTCTGTTCCGGCGTGGCAGGAGGCGAGTACATGCCCACCCAATCACCACTCAACAGACGGACACATTGTTCTACAATAAACTTGAGGGAGGCACGACGATGTAGTTCAAATGATTCCCGTTCACCATACATATTTTTTTGATCATCACACAGACGCATATCGTGGGCCGAAAGATTGCAGCAGTAGAGAAAAGATTTAAGACGTTGTTCACCGACGCTTGAGCGATCAATGCCAGGCAGCATTAGATCCAAAATTTGTGTGGGACACTGGACATCGGTAATTAGGTAATAATTAATAAGTTCCTTCAAATCATGCAGATGTTGCAGTTGCTCAGCATCATAATAACATAGTTGATAAGCTTGCGCTATAAGCAGTTGTCTATAGTGATAACTGCTATAATCACTAATGTGTTTACGCATAAATTTTTCGGTACGCATAATTTCGGCCCTTATAATCGTCGGAGAATTCTGTAGCACCCACTGACGATGGGACCAGGCATGATAATTGCTTGAACTGCGATCGGCACAACGTTCACAAATTCCAATCTCCAGATGCCAGTCAATGGATTCGGCACCTGCAAGAAAATAAATATTTAATACAAAAACATTGAAAATTCTACTTGAATTCCTTTCAACTCACTTTGAAACGAAAACAGCCATCTGCGGTAGGCAAATGCCTCATTCGATTTTGGTTTTTTGCTCAAAACTAAGGTGGAAAACCTCAATTCTCTGTTCATTTTTAGACTATTCTTTTGCATCAGCTGTCGCCGTATGTGCCAAAAGCTCGTAACATCTGGATTGATTAGTAAAGCTACGTTCAGGTACTTTAGGACAATATCACTTTGTTGTACGTAACGCTGTAACGGTTGTTTTTTGTAGTTCATTAACATTTTGTGCGCATGATCGTAGACATGTTTGGCACACCATGACTCAAGGCCCAGATTGTGTTCGACATGAACGACGGGTGATTTGTTGCGATTCAAGACAGTGGGTATAATTTCAAAGGAGTTTCTGGAAAAAAAGAGGAAGAAAGCGATAATAAAGAAATATGTAATTTTAAGTGAAGTTGACTCATTTTTCATCTCTATAAATTCATAACAATTGAACTCTATATTCCAGCTGATTGTGTTTTACTGTAATTTTTTAATGTAAAACTCCATAGAAAAAAATAAAGTTTGACATTTAAAAATTACCTGGTTTAATTTTGTTTTGTTAACGGAATCAAATTTATTGTTTGTTTTGTCTTAGTTGTTAACAAAATAAAAAGTTAAAAAGAAAAAACGTTAACAAATATTCGCGGCTTTTTATATTATACATAGTTTTAAATCCTGCCACATGATTTTTATTTAAGTCACTTTTTTTGATACGAAAACTATATGAGAAAATTTAATAAATATATGTACATATGTATGTATGTTTGTGGGTACTGCTTTAACAATTACTCTAACGATTTTATTCAAGACCCTCTTACACTATTAAACAAGCCGTTAGATTTTTATTGGATTTTTTCAATGCAAAATAAAATGCTAATCGGTCTGATGGTAAAAAGAAATTAAGATAAAAATCTTTGCATTACATTTTATATCTATACTTTTCCGCAAGAAAAAAAACAACCCTGATACAATGCAAACTCATACATGTTTGGGAGAAAATCCTAAAAATTAAAAAAACGTAAGCCTGCTTGAGTTATTAATATGTCGTTATACTCAATATATGTAATAGTTTAAAATGAGCTTGGAAAAAATTTGGTAAATGTGAGTAAAATGCAAAATTAAATAATAAACAACCTCAATCCCAGAAACTTTAACTATCAACAGACAAAATAAAAATTAATTTAATGCAAACTGACATTGAAATGACAATAAAATGTATAAATTTTTAGCAAAAAAAAAACGTAACTAAAAATGTAGGTGCAGTTTGTTGGAATTAATGCAAATGCAATTACATTTCATTTGACATATAAATAGTTATTTACTTGTATGTATAACTTAATTTAATAAAATTATAACAGAACTGAAAATACAAATATGTAAATCAGGCAATTTAGAAGAAAAGAAATTTAACAAACAAACAAACGAACTATTTCGACATTGTTCGACAGGCTTCAAAAAAATCAAATCAAAATTTTTTTTTATACAAAATTTTTTAATTTAAATAAACAACTAATATAATTTACTTTATTATTTTGGGTAAAATTTTTTTTAATAAACACTTGTCTCTTTACTAGTTAACATTTATTGGCCTGCGTGTGTTCAATCTCTATTGCTTTTTCCGTTTGTTATTTTCTACTGTTTAAAATGTTTGTTATGTTCATGTCAAGGTTACTTTTAATTAAACGTTATTTCGCATAAATTTCTAATAAAAATCATCAAATAAAGCATTCAATTTCATTTCGTATGATGAAACCTAATAAATGTGTAAGTGAGTAACAACAAGTAAGAGCGCTATATTTAGCTGTGTCAAATCTTATATACCCTTCACCATGTGTGGCTAAATGGTCCAAATGGTGTAATTTTTTTCAAATATATTTGTAGTTTATTTTAAAGTTTGCAGCTTAAATATTTTTGTTTAAAAAAAAAATTATTTTGTGTAAAAAACAACGAGGCAGTCGTCTTTTTCTGCTTATATCTCAGCCGGTTTTTGATGGATCTTGGCAATTTTCAATACCGATTTTCTCGAAAGTATTTCCAAAAGTTTGATACCACATACAATCCTGGGTGACCTATGGAAGCTACGAAAACTTGATTTCAACATACACACGGACAGATGGATATGGCTAAATCGACTTCCCTATCTATAAGGATCCAGAATATATATACTTTATGCAAATGAATATTGTAGAAATTACAAACGGAATGACAAACCTATATTTACCCTTACCACATGTGTGAAGGGTATAAAAAGTGATTGACAGGAACGGAAAATTCAATTTTATAATACTTTTTACAGTACATGTTACATAAGCAAATATTGAAATAATAACGCTCCGTAAGAAATAAATTTTTTTAAGTTTAATTAAAAAAACATTTTTTATGAAAACGAAAACCTTCGTTTAAATATAAAAATCCGTATACCTATTTAATAAAAGTTTTTAAATCGGTAAAAGGATTTATAAATTGTATAGGTATGTTCTACAAAATGTTTGTTTAAATTCTATTAACTTAAAGATAATAGTATTTTGTTATAACTTTTATTGATTTCTAATTTTTTTGTGCCAATAAGTAAAAACTGCTCAAATCCGATTTACAGGATGTGTTATTTTTTTTAATCGATGTTTAAAAAATTAGTTCACTTTGTAGTAAAACAAATTTCTTATTTCCTCTTATTAATAAAACAAATAAATAAGATCTTTTCCAAAATGTACGTTCTGTTTATAATATAGATAGATGAAGCTTAGAAAGAATCTTACAAAATATGTAATACACCTACATACATACTTATGTATGTATGTAAATGTAAGTAATTATCACACAATAACATTTTATATTTTTTTAAAATATTGTTACTCAATTCTTTTAATTGAAGTTTGAACTTTGTTTCAATAACTTACTCTTAATCATTTAAATTAATATCTGAAAATTATCCTAGAAATTTAAAATGTAGTTTAGTACATTTTATATCTAAAAAGTACCTTTTTAATATATTTCGGAAATTTTGATTATCCATGCCTGCTGATGGAAAAGATAAAAAATCGAGATTATTTTAGGAAAATATTACAGATGAGTTGTTTCCGTTTAAATATTCTTTAGTTTTTTTAAGATATTTGTAGGTATGAGTTTAATTGAAGTGAACATTTTTCCAAAAGGTAACTGGTTTTTAAAGTAAATATGAATAAAATAAATTAAATCAACGCCTATCTGGCAACACTTCCATGCAAAAGTATTTTGATTTTGCTATTCCTAATACATATTGCAGAAAAACAACACAAAAAGATTATGTTATCATAGTTATCAAAAAACTACACAAAAAACCTAAAATGCAACTTAAATGCAAAAAAAAAACAATAAAAAACCTAATTGATAAGGCAAACATAAAATTATTTTTGGACGAGCTATTTACCATATAAAATTAACCTTGGCCCCTTCCCTGGTGGCAACGTAAAAAAGGCAATACGTATTTAAAACAAAATCAACGGTTAAATTTGTAAATTTATTTATGGTAAAGAAAGAGCAGCAAAAAAAAAATAGGGAGTAAGAAACGGAAGAGGGGACGTTTTAGTACACAAGTTAACTTAACGGTAAATTTATGCTAAAACTACCCATACATAAATCAAAGTAGAAAATATTTAAAAAACTTATGTAGCGTCAAAATTGCTTAAACTAAAAATTTACTGCGTATGTCGGCAGTTGTTTACTTACAATTCAGTGTCCTTGAGGAATACAGTATGAATATCATTAATAATTTTTTCGCATAAAACTATTTCTTCATTATCTAAATCAGCATCCATTTTGTTTTTAAATATTTATATTTAAACAAAATTATTATAACTTATGAATTTAACTTGAGTGTTTTTGCAAAATTTGCATAAAATATAGTAGCACACTTATTATATATTTTTTTTAATAAAAATTAAGCAATTCAGCTATATTTTTTTAAATTTGTTGATATTTTTGTAGAAGTTTTTTTTTTTTTTTTTGTTTTTAGTTATATTTCAAGAACAGCCAATGGGAGAAACACAAAATAATATTAAAAACAAAAACTCTTTATCGCATCTTTTGCAGAAAATAAAAATATTTAAGGCGAAGATTTTAAGTAAAAACAAAACCGATTCTTCTTTAGTACAAACAAAAATTTGATGTTCTTTGTTGGTGCAGCGGTATGAGTCGTTTGAGATGACAGAAAATAATAAATTCAATAAATTAAATTTAATCAACAACAAACACACAACGCGCATAAAAACAGATTCATTAAAAACACTTAACTTATTTACCGCTCTTAAAAACAAAAAATTAACACAAAAGCCAACCTCTCTTAAATCGCAATAATAAAACACATGGAAAAGCAAAATCACAACAAAACAACACAAGGAATTGAAAAAGCTTAATTTTATTTATGGTTATCAATATTTCTTATTGCTTATATTGTCCTATTTAAAAACAATTACTTAAATGAATCTTTTTTAATATTTTTCAAACTTTAAACACTTTTTTAAGAATAATTTTAATTAAAATATTGTCCACAGCCTAAAAAATCAACGTATTTTGATGAAAACTTTGAAAGAATGTAGTAACAAAACAATATGTAAAAAGCATAGATGCCAGATAGTTGGTAAAGAATATAAACGGCTATCATTATTGTGGACAGGTGTTTTGAAAGCACGATACAAAATTGAAAAATGAAATAGGAAGTAAATGTTTAAAAATCTTATTTAAACAAGAGCAACGCATTAAATGGAAAAGTTTGATTTGTTTTTATGCCATCAATACATGTGCAAACACAAAGTTGTTAAAATATAAGCAGCATTGCCAGATATACATATAAGTATATACTTTTTTATTAAACTTACTTAACACAGTCATACAACGCACAGCTGATTGTTATCAAATAGAAAAAATCAACAAAAACAAACTAAAATCATAAAAAAGTTGGTTGATATAAGAATTAAAAAAATACGAAAAATTTTTAAATCGCAAAATTTTAAGTTTAAATTAAAAAAAAGACACACAAAGAATGACGACAAAAGTTGTAGCTACGGCAACAGTAAGAGCTTTAAAGGGCAGAAAATTAATACCAACCAGAGCAGCATTAACTTTGGTAAGTCCATAGGACAAGAATGGATGTCATAACAAATTTGTATGATGAAATAAAATTAAAACAACAATTGTTTATTTCCTTTTATACAGACTCCGGCGGCAGTGCAGCGTATTAAAGATTTGTTAAAAGATAAACCAGAATATGTAAGTTTTATACAAAGTCTTACCAGATATAAATTGATAAAGCTTTACATTACAGAAGGGCTTAAAGGTGGGTGTGCGTCAACGTGGTTGCAATGGCCTGTCGTATACTCTTAATTATGCCACAGATAAAGGTTGATTATCACATAATTTTGTTCGTAGAGCTTTTTAATTAATTTGTGTATTTTCAATTTTTTACTCCTAGCAGATAAACTAGATGAAGAAGTAATACAAGATGGTGTTAAAGTTTATATTGATAAGAAAGCGCAATTATCTTTACTAGGTAAGTTCAGCATACTTTTTTGACTGTTTTGTATATATTTGTTATATAATTTAAAATTTTGTTTATTTGCGTATTTAACTTTGTAAACAAAAAGTGTGAACAATATATTTTTGGCAGGTGGTTATTTACGCTTTACAAAAACAAAATTTATATGTATGTATGTACATATATAAGTTTGTATATACATACATATGTACATATGCAATAAAAATTAAAAGTTGATTAAAAAATATAAATTTTGTGCTGAAATACCCAAGTAAAAACCGATTTCCAGTTTTTTATTTTAAAAATATTCGTAATTGTTACAGGTACGGAAATGGATTATGTGGAAAAAAAGCTTGCCAGTGAGTTTGTGTTTAACAATCCCAATATTAAGGGCACCTGTGGCTGTGGCGAATCATTTAGTATGTAAACATAATAAAAACTCATAAAAAAATTAGTTAAATTTAATACAAGTTTAAAAAAAATTGTTTTATTTTGGAATTTAAATAAAATATTTAAAATTAGAGTTAAATAAAAATAATTACAAACAAGTTTACAAACATAATAAATACTATGTAGATTCTCTAATCTTTAAAAAAGCCCTTTCTGTTGCTAAAATAGACATTCAGCTTAATTATTCTTTAGTTTTTCTTTTGTATACTTTTAGTTAGCATAAATTGTTAAAATAGTATTTTTGTTTAAGCTTAAGTACTTATAAAAAAAAATGATTGATAAAATAAAAAAGCTTTAAATAAAATACGTATTTAATAATCTCGAGTGTTTATTTATTTGAATATATAAAAAATTACACAGCTTACCTGTTACTAACTTCTTAGCATTAATATTTCTTTTTATTAATTTGCTTATAAAAGTTTTGTATTATTTATTTATTTCACTTATCATTAGAAACTACATAGCCATTCTCTTCGTATTCCTCCCGCGTCAATAGCAAATCCTTAAATCCATCACTACAGGCCATTTCTTTGCCACCATACCAACCGTATCCTATAGGATCTTCTGGAAATATTATAGAAACATCTAAATCGTCTGGAGCCAATGCACGTATTTCTTTTTTCAGACGTGGTATAAAGCCTGGAAATAACGAAGAGCCACCTATCACCAATATATTGCGTAAAAGCTCATAATGTGTGTAAGGAGGACAATCCTTTATCGAATCTATTACAGCTTCTGGTATACCCACTTGTTTTATGCCCACATCTGTTGGATAGAAAAGTAATTCTGGTACGGTAAAGCGCTCGTTACAGAGTCTTACAGATTGTTGATCGGCATCATCTACTATTGGATTTTTGGAATTATCTTTATTCCTTATATAGCCACGTTTTACTGTAGTAAAATCGGGTAAAACATAATCGACCACTACTTCAGAACGCTTTTTATTATCTGTATGTACTCTCATATCATTCATAAAATCTTGCGATACAAAGCATATATCCTCTTTGATTTGATTAACCACATATGACTCATCCATTACATTTAAATGACGATAGGATATTAGCTCTTTTAAATGGTTAGTCAATACCTTGCCACCCACTTCTATGCGTCGTATACCTTTGGTAATACGTTTGCCTCGTATGAAAGGTACAATGTGGGTAAAGCTGTAGCCCACATCTACTAAAATACAATTCAAGTTCTGCATGCAAGTGTCTTCACTTTCGGCACAATAGTTATAGGCCGCTAGTTCAGCGGTAGTAGTTTTGTGTATACCCGCACAATGATATTCTTCGAACAATACCTCTATCATGGCCTCTTGGATGCTGGGAAAATTTAACTGCGGCTCAGTGACTAAAATATTGCGATCCTCCAGTGTGATACCCGATCCCTCTTGACTAAACAAATGATCCCAAACTGTTTTCTGCACATCCCAGTTAAGCAGGTAGCCTTTTTGAAAACATAATATATAAAACAGACCAGAAGCATCACGACATTCGTCAATTTGACTGCCAATAAAAGCGCGCCGTCGTTCAGCTTTTGCCTTCATAATGCAGTTAAGGTTAATTTGGGGATCTTCATGGGAAGCCAAACCTAATTTAGCAGTATATGCGCCATTGTCCAAAACAACCGTGCAAGCACTGTCATCCATTTTTGTTAGTTTTAAACAATTGTATTAAAAGGATAAAAATCTCTGCTTACAATCTTTTAATAATATAGCTTGCTTATATTTTAGTGCCTACTAAACAGAGCCACAAAACAATCAAATGCTGCTTCTTAATAAAAAAAACAATTACTGTAAATTGATATTTTTATTTACATATTATATTAAGCTGACATTTGGGTAAAAGAAATTTTTATTTCTAAAAAAAATTTTATGTAATAGTGTTAAATTCTAAAATTTTGTTTGAAAAAATGTCGGTAGTAAGACAAATTCTGCAAGCTTCCAAGCAAACGCAACAATGGTTAGAAAAATACAAATTTCTTAATATAAAATAGTACAATTTAATCATTGTCTTTAGGTTGCCCATTTTGTGTCGAGGTATGTCTTCAATGCGTGACACTCCAATCATCGATGTAAAAACTGCTTTGGCTGCCCCTGAAGAATTGGAACAGAAAAACAAACTACAAGGCACTATTACCGTGCCCGTTAAGGTTGATATTAGCCCTATTAGTGGTGTTCCAGAGGAGCATGTTAAGGGTCGTCGAGTGCGCATTTTTATGCCACCCAAAAATGCCATGCAGAGTGGCACCGACAATTTACACACCTGGCAAATCGATTTTGACAATCGCGAGCGCTGGGAGAATCCCCTAATGGGCTGGTGCTCAAGGTTAGCTGTTTTAAAATAAATTTCAATAAATAATAAATGACATTCTTAATTTAGTGGCGATCCCCTGTCCAACATACATGTCGATTTTGCTTCCAAAGAAGAAGCCATTACATTCTGTGAAAGAAATGGCTGGCGTTGGTTTGTTGAAGCTGAGGAAAAGCCAAAAAAGGAACGTGTTAAAAATTATGGTGTAAATTTTGCCTGGAACAAGCGTACCCGTGTATCTACCAAGTAAAAGGGGATATAGCGAGAATGGTGCCACTTCAACGGTCATGTTGTTATTCAAGTTTTGCGTAGATACAAACGTAATATTGAGAGTAAATAAGTTTAATTTAAAATTAATTAAAATAACTGTTTCAATAAAATTGTAACATTACTTCTTCTGCAAGTACATTTCAAACGAATTGACATCAAAGACCAGTGGATTTTTACACCATTATTGGTATATTTAGATATATTTTTTCTATTTTTTTCTCTTTACTGAAGAATTTTTTAATACCAATTGAAAAAAATGTTAAAATATATTTTATGTGTTAAATGTTGATGACATAGAAAACTAATACAAGAAACAGTTTAAAGAATTTGCGTATGCTAAACTTAAGCTATACTTTCTCTTCTTTGTTTTTGTGCTTGTACATTGTATACTTTGAAGTTTCTTCCGTCAACATATATTTGTACTTATCATCATGGCTGTTTTTGTTTTGGTGGTAGTTATTGTATTCATTTGCATAAGAAACACATTTCGTATTCTTTTTATGACTGTGTTTTTTTGATATGCTACTCGTTTCAGGACTTTTTGTACAATACCTGTTAATATGACGATCTGTTTCGTCATTTTTGCCATAATAAGAATCATAATATCTTCTGTTAGAATGTCTTTCATTACTGCGACTTCTTTTAGAAATTTCTTTACTACGACTTTTGCTATGTTTACGACTTCTGCCACGATGTTTTCTTTCCTTACTATGACTTCTGCTGCGTTTTCTTTTTGAAAATTCTTTATTTTGACTTCTGCTACGATTTCTTTTTTCTCTACCACGTTGTTCTAAGCGGTTACTACGACTTCTGCTACGTTCCCTACGGTCTTTTACTTTACTTCTACTTCTGCTCTGTTTCCTCTTGGAAATGCGACTTTTTTCAATACTATGATCTCTGCTACATCTTCTGGCAAAATAATACTCTTTACTACCGCTTTTGTATCGTTGAGATTCATAGTGACATTTTGTTACACGACTTCCTGAACTTCTTTCTAAATTGGTTTTTTCAAGATCTTGATATGTTTTCTCCTCCCATATTCTGTCTCTGTTTTGTTCCTTCTTGTAATAATCATCATTAAGTTTTCTATTATCCTCGTGCCTATTCCTTGAATAGTTGCCTTCTGGGCCAAAATTAGAATCATTTCCCTTTTTTTTAAAAACCCGTTGCTCTTTATTGCATTTATTGCCCATAAACTGCCGCAAGGCCTGCATTTGCAAATCTACTAATGATCTTACTTCTTCTATGTGCGTAGGCTTACTCTTACGAAATCTACGTTTCTTGTGCTTCTCTTCCCGTTTCTTTTGGGCAAAAATATCCCCTAGAGAAATTTCTCCCTCAGCTCTGTAAATAATAATAAAAAGTTTCATTTGAGTTGCATAGTTTGATCTTAGAAGTACCTACACCTGAATCTCGGTATTATTTTTTAACTTTTCCGTATTTCCTATGACATGTTCATAGATTTTCAGCTTCTGTTCACGAGTAAAATTAGCCTGTAATTCTCTAAAGTTACGAGGAGCCTCTACCCCGGTATTTTGGAGTAACTCTTGCAGCCTTTTAGTTTCTAGGGAAATTTCAAAAGTTTAAAAAGGACATCAAAAGGTTTTAAAACAAAAATACCTAAAACTAAGGAATTGTTTGTTTTACAGCTGTCCGGATAGGTGACTATTTTTAGGGTGCAGGGATCTTTTATTTCTTTTTTAACCGAAGAAGCCTTGGAATTTGAATTAAAGTTCTGCGTAATGAAAAAAAGGATGTGCCAATAACTTTTAATAACTATGTATTAATTTTTTGTTATTACCTGTAACACCCTTTCCTCAGTCCATTCAAGTCTTTGCAAAATTTTTTTTAATCCCATTTTGCACTGGGTAATAAAGGCTTTTATATCTTCTTTATTGTGCTCTTGCATTTCTAAGAAAATAAACTTTAATATTTTTGCAAATAAAACCATAACAAACATTACAGCCACAGCTGTAACAAAATGGTATTGCCATATTAAATATAGATATCACTGTCATACATATTGGCAGGAAGAAAAAATTTGATAATTACAGTTTAAACCCCTAATTCATAATCAACTTTTAAATTTGTGATGATTTATTATTTTTTTTTTTAACAAATATGTGTTAACGAATTTTGTATTAAAATTTTGTTCATAAACCATAGGCAGCAAGTTTGAATGCGAAATAAAGCCATGCGGAATTTACAATACCCTGCAACAAATATTCATATACATATGTACATGGTATAACTACACTAGTTATACCATGCATATGTATTTATGGATGTAGACAAACGTATACACAACAACTATTTAGTCTGTTTTTGAGATAAATTCTCATACACATAAAAAAATGTAATTTATTATTTTTAAGATACATATGTGATATACATATAAACTGTATTACAAGTTTGTGTTGCCAACTACATATCCAATGATGGTATTTCAGAGATGCTCTTAATATTTTTCTCTATAACCCTTCTACTTTTCTCTTAAATAGATTACTGAGATTTTGACACTTGTTCTGACAATTTTCATTACTTCTTCTTTCTATCTAACATTTTTTGCTAAAGTTTTTTCCTTTTGTTTTCATAACAAAAAAAATGTTTTATAAAATATAAATTTATTTATATTTCTCCCAATAATATTAAATTCATATATTTAAGAAAATAAATAACGTTTTATAAAGTAATTATTGTTTTGATTAATGTTATAAAGAGAAAAAAGTACAAGTAAACAAAAAATTTTGGAGGCCAAAAAGTTTTTTCGCTGAGTGTTTTTGCAGGAATCAAAACGAAAAAATATTTGTGTGTTGTTATTGTATTGTGATAAAACCAAAAAAAAAAAAAAGTGAAAAGGGAAGAAGAAATACACGTAAACTTTAGTTTCTAAAGGTTTTATTAAAATAACATTTATGTGACGAAAGTCTGGTTGATTTACCCTATTATTTACCATAATGGAGAATAGAAAACGTCCTCGCTTTGAGTTGATCGACATAGATAACTTTAACGACACTATGCAGGGAGTGGCTTCAACAACAACATCTATGGGTACTGCCACCTTTGCCACAATAGGCGGACAAAAGTAAGATCGAAATCATCTTAAATCAAAAATAAGTATTAATTTTATTTTATTTGTATTTTTAACAATTTAGTTTTATTCTAAGTAATACTGAAAATTCTGGACTTCCCGCCAATATATTATTGTCAATATGTGATGATAATTCTAATGAATCGGAAGAGTATATTTTAGATAATTCAATATTACCAAAAATCAAACAGGATCATTCTCTGGCCACTCAAACTAATAATAACCAAAGTCATCAGCAACAACCCACTTCGGTTACCACTGTGCCGCAGTATCGTATTGTCAATCAGACAGCAGGCAAACAATTAAACTCTACTTCCATTGATTCTCCCCTTATGGTAAATAGTACCCAGGTAACCAACAATTCCTCTTTATTATCGAATAGCGTACATTTACCACCAGGCTGTGAAATTTATGTAATCAAAGAAGTTTTTGATTCACCTAAGCAAGTAATTGCTGAATCTTGTAGCACCACTACTAGCCCCAAGGCACTACTGTCTACTAATCAGCATCAACAAACTACCATTAAAATAGAACCTATGTCTCCCTTGTCTACCTTAAGAGGTAATCCACCAAATCTTAACGCTAACTTTACTTCAACGTCAACCATCACCCTTAATACCCCATCTACCGTAACTACTTCTACTTCTTCGACAACCCCTACAACTTTGCCAGTTGATACGGCGGCCAAACGTAGTTTGATTTTAGAGGCCTATAAAAAACGTGATGATAAACGTCGTGCCACCCACAATGAAGTGGAACGTAGAAGACGTGATAAAATTAATAGTTGGATATTTAAGCTTAAGGAAATGCTGCCTTCTGAGGTGACGCCCTCAAAGGATCCTTTAGCGGCAACTTTGGCATCAAATTCATCGCCTACAACACGTTTGCTGTTGCAACAGCAGGCTACTACTGGCAACACCAATACACGCACACCGCCTAGTGATTCTAAGTCACAAATTTTAATAAAGGCATGCGATTATATTAAATCAATGCAAGAGGAAGTTAAAAGGTAAGTTGAAACTTATATTTAAAATGAAATAAGTAAAAGTGGTTCTATAGTTGGAATAAAAAGTCTACTCTTTGAATTTTTTTAGAATTTTTAATTGTTCAATAAAACATTTAATATTAATTTTATTTTTTAAGTAAATTATTTATTTATTAAATTAATTTCCTTATTAGCCTCCGGAAGTGCCAAACAGAAAATGAAAATTTACGTTTGAGCAATCAACGTTTACAGAATGAAATTCAAAATTTACGTTCTAAACTACAACAACAGAAAAAACTACAAAATAACAAAAACAATAATATATATCTAACAACAACAAACACCACCAATACTACAACAAATAACAACAACAACCATAACACAAGTGATAATTCCGATGATTGCGAACTAACTTTAAATTCTTTAAATACAACTTATGCAAACGTACAACTATTTGCCCCATCTACAAATCCCAGTCACAATCATCATCACTTAACGGGCCTAGTGGGCCTAACCACAAGAAATTCCAATGCAACGTCAAGGACAGCTAACGCTGTTAATGTAAAATATGCCAAACGAGAGTTAATTATAACCGATTATGTCGATTAGTTTTTGTTAGATTAAAACAAACAAAAAACAGCAAAAATTAAAGTGATTTTAGTAAAAAAAAAAAATATTTGTTTAAAAAAGTTAAATTATCGATTTTATTTTCTAGCTGTGTAGTTAAAAGAATTTACATACATATATACCTCTTAATAATGAACAAATAAATTATTTTTTTATTATTATTTACTTAGTAGTTAAATAGTTTTATTTATTTTTATTAGCTAGTTTGTAGTATACATTATTTATTTTTGTTTTTAAAAAAGAAAATTTTTAATTTATAATATGGGACATTTTTATCTTTATGTTTATATATATTTTCTATTATTTTTTATTTTAAACCATAACTGGAGATTTCCTTTAAAAGAATTTAGTGCAATAATTACGAAATAATAAGTAAAATAAAACATGTTAACATTGTTATGCCTATAAAATACACTTAATTATATTTAAAATGTTACACTTATTAAAATGCAAATTAAAATAATTATCTTAATATACATATACATATATATAAATATATACAAGAAAATGTTAATCTTACAATATAAAAAATACATTAAATAAAAAATTTAAACAAATTTAACATTAAAATTATATCAAAAAAAATTATCTTAAACAATTTTGTCAAAAAAAAATGTAACTAAATTTTATACTTTTGGATTTGTTTTTATTCCTTTAAATTATTTTTCTTTATTTTATAAAAAATGACGGCAGTTTTTTCATTTAGTAAGAATTTGTTTTTCACATGTCAATTTATATTATTTCGTTTTCATATAATTGGCATCACTTGTATGAAGCTCTATTAAACACAATAATACCGTTAGTTGCTCTCTTTACGTTATCGACAGTATAAATGTTATTTTATTGTGATAAAAGTAAAAAAAGTGAAAAGGGAAGAAGAAATACACGTAAACTTTAGTTTCTAAAGGTTTTATTGAAATAACATTAAAAAAAACCAAAAGTATAAAATAAAGTTTACAAAACTTAATAATATTAACCTAAATACATAAAACTAAACAAAAATTCTAATAAAAAAAAAGTAAAAAACTATAAACTAGCTAAAAATGTAGTGATTTTTTTTGAAACTCTTGTCTTTATAAAGTGAACTAACTTTAAAAACTAAACTACAACTTTTTCTCTCAAAATTTAAATAAAAAAATTAAACAAATCGGTTTCTAATAACAAAATTTTTAAACATTACATAAAATTTGCCTAAAAACTTCAATTTCTTTATTAATTTTCTATAGAACAAACAAACACTTATATGAACAAATCTGAAGCTCTAAAAATAGTATAAATGACAGTACGTGAACTAAAGGAAAAAAACAATAAAATTAAAACTTACAACAAATTTAAAAAGGATGTTAACAAGTTAATACTAAACAAATTGTTGATTAAAAAAAAACAACTTAATTAAAGAAATATATACAATAAGATAATAAATATTTATATTATATATCAATTGTTACAACAAACAAACTTTTATATCAAAAATTGTTAATGAAAAAGTAAGTAAAGTCATTAAAATTCTTTAGAATATTTTTGAAACAAAACAAGTTTTGAGAGAAACTTATTTATATAAGAAAAAACATTTAATAAAATACATAAAAACAAACATTTAACAAAAAATTAAGGCAAAGCGTTCAAGTTTCACATTCTTAAAACTAAATTTAAAAAATGACAATTTTCTTAATCAAAAGCGCTTGGCAACCTTATTTATAACTGTTTTTAGCTTTAAGTAATACTGTCAGTTGATTTATACTCTAGTGCAGTCATTTTGAATATTTTTAGCAAAACAATTTGAATAAGAGAAAAGGAAATGTAAGAGCCATGTTCATAAAAAGTTTTGAGGTTAAGAAAAGTTTAGAAAATAAAATTTGTTTAACAAACCTTTGATTAGTTTAAAATTTAAATATAAATATGAGACTTTTTTGGTAATAATAAATATAACCGTTTTATTAAGCGCATAGCCTTTTAATGGAAATAAATTTATCTTTTGATTGTAAAATGTTAAAGTTTTAACCATTTTTATAGAAAAAAAAATCGTTTAAAATTAAATAATATTAAAGAATTTTTAATAAAAACTATTTATTAAATACAAAATATAATAAAAAATGTTAAAATTAACATATAAATAATAACAATTATGTTTGCTTGAGATAAAACATGTTGAAATAAATAATAATAATAATTCTTCTAAACCTTTAAAAAAGTTTAGAAATTTAATTAAAAAAAATTAATTATTTTATTATTCATTTAGTGTTGCCCTTAAGCAAACGTAATTTTATTAAATTAAATTAAATAATATGTAATCTTATACATACATACATACATGATTATACATATTTAAAAATTTACATTTTTCTTTTATATAAAAAATATACATTTAAATAAAAGAAATTCTTAAAAAAATTATTTAAAAAAAACCTAAACAAAACATATTAAAAAATGGCAAAAAAACCCTTCATATAAACAAATTCAAGTTCAATTATAAAAAAGTTAAAAAAAATAATTTTAATTAAATTTTAATAAACAATAAAAAACAAACTATTTTATGATTTTCAAATGATAAAATAAATTAAAATGTTTCATTTACAGCGTTTGAGTAATAAATTAAAAAAAAAGAATATTTTCGTTTTTGTCGCTTCAGTTAGAATAATGCCGTTTGTGGCCGCAATATCGGAAATTTAAAAAAATTACCAGGTACTACCCGTCAGCTAATTATTTGTATAGATTTCGATACGTTTTAAGTTGTCTTCTGTTTATTTTTTGTTGGGCAGATATATTGTTACCAGTTTTACACTCCTTATGTTTAAATATACGAAGACCCCGCCTTAGGTGGATCTTTACTTTGGGAGAGGAACCTACAGTCAAAATTTCATGTGTCTAGCATCAAGAGTTTGGACTGTACGATGAAAAGTCAGTTAGTCGGTTAATAACCTTCCTTCATTTATTTGCATATGCATGCACTTACATACATACATATGTATATGCATGTAAAAATAGGTAGATGGAATTGTTGAAAATATTATGTTATCAGTTTGTTTACTTTTTTCATGATTACAACACAATTCCTCTGCCTCATGCATAAGTATGTATGTCTTGCTAAGTAGCTCTATCTCTTACAAATCTTTATGTATGAAGGCTCAAATAATAAACAGCAACACTTACAAAAAAAAA
>NDXZ01074510.1:0-23425 GCA_003055125.1 Paykullia maculata | reverse complement strand
ATTTTTCAAAATGAGTGAATCGTGCTGCAGAAAACTCTTAATAAAAAAATGTTGTCCGGACGAAAATTTTATCCGAAACAAGTGGGTGAATCCATCTTAAGCCACTGATTATGCAGCAAGTGCTTCTTTCGTCAACGTTATTAGTTTAAAAAAACCTTTGAAAAATTATGAAATATATTCAATAATTACTTTAATTGCTAATAATTTCTTTTTTTCTTTTGCAGTTAATGATGGTCGTACTGCAGCTGTACCACAATACCGAGGTTTGGGCAGTGCTTTTGCCACCATTTTCCGTCAAGAAGGTTTTCGAGGTCTTTACAAGGGCGTAACACCAAATGTCTGGGGTTCTGGATCATCCTGGGGTCTTTACTTTATGTTGTATGTATAAAATAATACCTTTCTAAGTCTCTTGGCATTGAAAATAATATGCAAACTTTTTTTTACAGTTATAATACCATTAAGACTTTTATTCAAGGCGGTAATACAACTCTGTCGCTGGGACCTACCATGCATATGATGGCTGCTGCCCAATCGGGGGCCTTGACTTTGATGTTAACCAATCCTATTTGGGTGGTAAAGACACGTTTATGTTTGCAGTATGGAGCTGAGAGTAAAGGTGCAGAATATCGTGGTATGGTTCATGCGCTGGCGCAGATATACAAAGAAGAAGGCATTAGAGGCTTGTATAAGGTAGGTGAAAGCAAACAAGATGCTTAAGAGGAATTTAATAAATGTACATTTAACTATTTTCTTCTTTTTAATCTCTTTTTTCTAGGGTTTCGTTCCTGGCATGCTGGGTGTTTCTCATGGTGCCATACAATTTATGACATATGAGGAAATGAAAAATTGCTATAATGAATATCGAAAATTACCAATCGATACCAAACTGGTAAGCTAAATTTTAAATGATGTTACTATTTATATTATTAGTTATTTAAATAAGTTTGTAAAAATTTAAACAGATGGTTTTTGTAGAAATGTTTTTAGAATTATATTTTTTTTTATTTTACACATTGCCAATGCAATCACATGCTTGTTCTGTATACGCATATATAAATAACAGTGGAAAATTCCATGGACTCTTTTTTTGTGTACACATTTCTATTAAGTAATTTTATCAAGTGTATTTTTTTTCTATGTGTACGCCTTTAATATCTGTGGATTTTTCCATTTGATTATTTTATTTTATTTTCTTCATGCCTTTCATGATGACAAAACTGCATTTTAATAATATAAAGACGAATGATTTTTTATTTCTTTATTCTTTATGTATGAACTATAACAAGAGCTGATTTGTATACAAAGTTTTCTTGTCCTCTTTACTGTTTATTTCATGTTTGTTTTGTTTATATGTTTTATTTACTAGAACTGATGTTCATTTGATTTTATTCTATTTAATTATTAATAATGTCATCTATGCTTTGCGTTATAATGCAGACAATTTTTTTTTTTTTTTTGCAAATAGTTTTGGCTCCAGTCCAAAATGTTTTGTTGCAGAAAATTTTCAAGTTGATTATACCGGCACAACTTTAATAATTTGAAAATGTACTAATTAGCCAATTTTAAGAAAATTATTTTCTTTTTATAAAAAGAAAAATATTTTTGTCAGCGAAAAAAAAATGCAAAACTTGGTACAAAAATAATCTTTTTTTTTATAATTTTTATATCCAGGGTAGAAAATTCGAACATCAGTTTAAATATTCGAACATTGTAAAAAATTTTAATTTTTTATGAAATGAGTTAAAAATTTTGTTTGAAAATTTTATTGAAAACAAAAAAAACAATGTTTGAATTTTATTTTTGTTTTAAAAAAATTCTCAAATATACTTAAATATTTTTTTCATGAATTTTTAACATTGAAATATTTGATTTTTTTTTTTTTGTTAAACTTGTTAAGCCTCAGTTCGGAGAGGATTCTTTTAATCCATTTTTTTTTTTAAATGAAGTTTGACACTAGGCTTTACAAGAACAGAGAGAAAATTATTTTATATGTATGGAGTTTGACATTAGCATGACGAAAAAAAATAATCAGCTGATTAACTGAGGCCACCTGATATATATAACGTGACATATAACGTAATTCAAATATTAAAGATAGTTCGCCAAGAACTCCTCAAGTTACAGCCGTATAAATTTTAAAAACTTTTTAATGTTTAATGTTTCAAAAACGAACGTACAAATAACAATTTATAACAACAACAATGTTCAGAAAGTTTCGATCGTTTAAGTTTTACTCGAAATACAATGTTCGAAATAATTTAAATATGGAAACATATAGCTTTTAACCTGTAGAATGTTCCAACATTTGGTAGTTCACTCATTAAACGATCTTTCTTCTGTATGTGTGTGTATTTGTCGGTCTTTAAAAATGTAAAATGTCTACGGACATACTTATGATGATGATGATTAGGAAGTATAACCCTCTAAAAGAATAATAACAATCTCACTAAAAAAACTTCTTAAGAAGGTCACATTCAAAATGATTATCTAAAATCACATTAAAATATTTTGTGTTTTTTACAAACTCAATATTCTCACTATAAGTTTCAATAAAACGAGAAACATTAGATCGTAAAGTATTTAAAATACATACAAAAAAAAAATGTTTAAAAAATGCATAAAAGTTTGAGGGTCTATAATTGATTCCTGTGATATGTAACTTGTTACCGGTAAACACCCCGAATCAAGGTTACCGACCTTAATATGCAGGCAAATAAAGAAAACCCAAAAGAGGTGCAAAGTTTACAAAATTTACAAATTAAAATTGCATGATTCACGTTATCCGTTAATTAAATATAAAATTTTTTTATATCTTTTTATACAATTTTGTTTGAATTTTAATGTTTATTTTATAAAGATTTAAATTTATTTGTAATTTTTAAATTTAAAAACGAGTCATTAGTTTTTTTTTAATGCAAAGTCGGTTTAAGGTACAAATTAATCACACAAAAAAAAACACACCTTTAAAATTTGCAAAGATAACATTTCTGTTTAAAAATCGGCCATTCAACCAACCATTTTTGTCTACTTGGCTGGTCTGCCAAGTTCAAACTTATGATAGTATTTTGTTACGTTAAAAAAAACCTCATAATAAATCACATTGATTAGCAGTAAATAATTATGACTCCATTTATTAACTGTCAAAAATCATTTATTATTTTACATAAAATGTTTTGTTGTTTCGCAATACAGTGCACGGTCGATATTTGCGACTAATTAAAGACCAGAAAATTTGATTTTCGCGATAAGAGAACCCAAAATTTGATCTAAAATTTTATTGAAAAATTGTGTGTTATTAAAATTAGAAATGTTTTTATTAATATATTTCCATTTTAAATATTTTTTTAAGAAACTTGAGATTTTAAGTTGCTTTTTTGGTAAAATATTTTTTAAAATAACAGCTAAATCACGTAGCTCATGAACCCTTAATTGGTTTGATAAATTTTGGAATGCAACTGACTGGCTTTTGGCCGTAAAATCTTTGCTGATATTGGAACATTCCTCTCTTTTTTTTAACCATTTGTAAAGCATTTTTTCTATTCTCGGGTGTTCAGCTTTCTTTAAGGTGCAACGTTTGCCAGGGCCACTTTCTGTTGTGCGTACGAAATTTCTTAGTGCATTTTCTTGCTTTATAATGCGATAAACCGAAGACTTATGTAATTTGTTATTTACACAAATTTAATTTATTGAATATCCACTTTTGATTTTATTTTAATCTGTAATTTTTGAGTTATCGTTGGCTATAAAATATGTTGAACCTTTCCCATATTAAAATTGTATGTATATACACAACAAATGACACAAATAAACTGATAAAATGACACATCAGAAACATAAAAAAATCTAATAAACAAAAAGACGAGGATTCCAATTATTTTTGCTTATGTTGATTGTAAGCATTTTAATCAAACTATTTATAAGAATATATATTCCTGTTTAAATATAAAAAAAACTGTAAAAGTCGCGGAAATAGAACCTTGAATATAGTTGCGAATATAGAACCTACAATGTTAAAAATTACGCTGTCGCAATAATCGGGCCGTTGCGATAATGTGTAGTCGCGAATAACGAGCGTGCACTGTATTCGATGAAAATACCTTTTCTATCACGTTGTGTGCCCATGACTGCTCAGCCTAATATGTATTATAAATTTTGGTTTTTTTTTAATATATATTTTCTAGTGAACTTCTATTATAGACAGACACACACGTTTTATAAAAAGCAAATAAACTTATTTTATTAAGTTCATACTAAATAAATTTTTATTTCTTCCTTTTAAAATTAAACTATGAGAGATGATAATAAATAAATGGTTGAACAAATAATAGGCTTAAACATAAATGTATATTTAATTCACAGCAGCAAAATAGCAAACAATAAAGTAACAATTTGTTTTATTACTTACTATTGTTTGCCATTCAGTTTATTATGTATTGTTCAGTTTATATACAATCAATTGACGTGTCTTTTATTACACTTGTTGTATAAATTTTTTAATTTTGTTTAGCTTATGATAACAATTATTTAGTACTAGCTTGTATTTGGTTGAGATTTATTATTGTCTTTCGAACGTTTAGTAACTATAAATTTATCTTTGGAGAAATGAAATATTTGTATTAATATTTTTTTTTTATGATTTCAGGCGACATCGGAATATTTAGCTTTTGCAGCTATATCGAAGCTAATAGCAGCTGCCGCCACTTACCCATATCAAGTTGTTCGGGCACGTCTACAGGATCACCATCACAATTATAGAGGAACTTTGGATTGTATAAAACAAACATGGAGGTACGAACGTATGGGTGGTTTTTATAAGGGTCTCATACCATATTTAGTGCATGTCACACCAAACATTTGTATGGTCATGCTTATATGGGAAAAACTGACCAATTAGATTATAGCAAACGTAGTCAGTCGTCTGTCTAGCAAACATACATTTTTATCTGCATACTTAAACGAAAACAATCTCTACTCAATTTACTGCAACTACTAAATATTTATTAATATAAATTAAACCTATAAAAAAGATTAAAAGAAAAATGAATCCTCAATGCAAAAAAATAGTTTAACAATTATATAAAAAAACAACAAACTTTCATAAATATAAGTTTAATCTAAAAAAAAACAAGCAAATTGAAAGAAAAAACAAAAATACTATGAAATTAAGGTAGATTTCTAACAGAGAGAGGAAGAGGAAAAAAACGCAGCATTAGAATGACATGCTCTTTTTTAAGAGTTTTTTTAACATTAAAGATGAACTTTGTATTACTGTTTTATCATTATTATTTATTTTAAATATTTTTTTAACTTTAATTAATTTTTTTTATTTTTAAACAGTTTTTAGTTTTTCAATCTCAATTTTTAAACTTTAATTTTAAATAGTAATTGCATCAAAGCTAATTGCCTGAATTTAAATCTTACTTTTGCTATTTAATTTAATTTTCTAGCCCGTAAGTAAGTCTTTTGAAAAAATTTCATTTCATATAGAAAGTTTCTCTTTTACTTGTATTAGTAAGTTTTTTTTTTAAATATTTAAAAAAATTTAAATTTGATTGAAATTGGTAATGGCTAATGCAAGTGTTTAAATTATGGGTTTGGCCGTGCTGTGTTCAAAGACGATTTCGAAAACGAAGTGAATTACAAACGAAAATGATTTGGTTTTAAATTTTTCTTTTGTTTTCAAAAAAAAACTGGAATTTTACATTTTTTTTTAAATATTTCTTTAAAAATGATCATTATTCAATTTATTGAAATGTTTCTAAGTATTAAAATAGACAACCTATAATTTCAGCAAATCATTAGACATTATCTAAAAAAAATAATTTTTTTTTAAATTGTTATTTGTTAGATTTAATAGTTCAAGTTCAATAATAATGATTAAAGTTTTAAAAAAAATTTATTTCAAAACTTGGACTTTAAAAGAATTCCTTTTTTTTTGGTATTTAATTACTTTAAGCTACAAATAGTTTAGATAAAAAACAAATTATAAATTACTACAATTAAACAAACACTACCAACAGTTCTCTTAGAAATTAAGAAGAAAAAAACTAAAAGAAAAATATATTTATAAAACTTTTTTTTTTAAACTTATTATTAGAAAGATTAAGGCTTTTTCATATGAAATCAAATATCATTAAGCTTAAGTAGAGGAAGAAGAAGAAAAAAAAATATTCTTAGAAAGCTAAACAAAATAGAAAATTAATTTTTAACTTTCTTTTGGCAAAAAGAAGAAAGATTATTTAAGTAAAAAACTACATAATTAAAATTTTGTCAATTGCTTAAAAATCCAGAACAACAAAAACTATTAGTGACACCAATTTCTTTATAGAAGGCAAGTACATATCTAAGGATTTTTGACAAAACATTTTAAGTCAAGAAAGAAAAATTTCCAAGTTTCCTAAACACAAAGGTAAGATTTTTTAATCGTTTCGTTGATAGTTTAAGAGATGTCATAAACAATTTTTTTTCGAAAATCTTTAAAAATGGACTTAAGATGTTATGCCAAAAGTCCACAGATATTCGAACAAACATGGAAAGACATTTTATACCTCTTTAAGTTTGATTCTTTTATTTATTTGCTTTTTAACGGGGACGAAAAAAAAACGAAGAGAAAATATCAAATTTTTTTATTCAAAACTTTTTTAGTGTAAAGTAAGTGTTTAAATATTAAAACTGAAATACTTTTTATCTCTGACTAACATTTTTAAATATACATGTATGTATATGTATATATGTATGTACATAATATAAAATAGTTATTGTTAAAGTTTGGTTAAATATTTAAAGAAAGCTGTGACGCCTTTTTTGTTATGCATAATTTTTACTTTTTTTTATTTTGTTTCTCTTTTTGCTAAAGAATTTTAACTAATTTTTCTTAATTGTTGTTTTCGTAATACTTAAAAAAAAAAGTCGAAAGAAGAAAAAACCAAACAAAGAAAGAAAACTCGTTATCTTAAAATCATTAAAAACCAAAAAGTCATTGTCTCGTATGTAGAGTGTTTTTAAAAAATAAATGAAGGTAAGCATTTTGTTCAAACTTTGCTAATGTACAAATATCACTTTTCTTATTGTCTCATTGCAGTTTTGAAGGTCCTCGTGGTTTTTATAAAGGTATACAGGCGAGTCTAATTAGGGTAGTGCCCGCCACCATGGTTACATTTTTAGTTTATGAAAATGTATCGCATTATCTGTTGAAACGTTCCAAAGATAAAAGACTAGAGAAAGAAAGTTCATAATTTAAATACATAATACATATGTATGTATGAAAATATGTCCATAATAATTTTAATTTTTGTTTGTTTTCTTTTTTTAACTTTCTCCAACAGCTAATGACCAAAGTTCCTTAGTTTTTGTAAAAAAAAAAAACAAAATTGCATTCTTTTTTGTTAACCAAAGTTTGCCTTAAAATTTGATTTACGCTTAATTTATTATACTTCTTTGCTACCAACTAACTCGTAGACTACTAAAAACCATATCATTTTTGCTGATATGTTGATTATTTAAATCTGTTTTTGTTTTATTTTAATTTTTTATTGTTATATTTTTTTAATGAAAACTACTTGAAACAAAATAAAAAATATATATAAACTTAGATTTTTGTTGTGTGTTTTATTTAACTTGAAAACATTTTCAATTTTAGACTCGTCATTTTTCTCTCGTTTGTGATCTCTCAAAATATTGTTGTTTATAACCTTAAAAGGTGTAGTATACTTTTCGGCTATTTTTAAATAACTGCCTATTATAGACTATATACGGTAATATTTCCTAAATTTAAAGTGAACGCCTTAAGGTACGTTTCGTTGTAAATTGCAAGCATTTACCGGGGTGCAATTAGTTAGTTAATTCAAATGAAATTAAAATAGAGATCTCGAAAATATAAATGGTAAGTGCTAAATGCTACAAGCTGAACTTAAAATTTGGTGCAAACTTTTATTAAAGTGCTCAATTTGGTACTAAATGTGCCACATTGGTATTTTGATGTTGCAATCTCTTCCTGTTACTGATTATTGTTGTTATGTTATTTTTCCACTGCTAGCTCGCCAATGATAAAAAAAATACACGAAGTTACTATAGAGTAGGGTTTTTAGATTTTCACACAACGAAGACAAATATTTTTAGATTAAAAGTCATACTAGAGTTTAAAAAATACAAGTCTTTAAACTTAAAAAGCAAAAAGGCGTTAGTTATCACAACCCGAAATCTGTCTTGCAGATACATTCCAAAAATATGTAATTTACCTAAAAGTAGCTACAATTGGCATCACTGATAGATATAACCTAATTTTCTTTAATAATTTAAGGACGTCCAAATGTGTAAATAAACATTTAATATCGTTTACAATATTCTTGTAACAAAAATATACGTATTGTTTAAAGAAGCAATAAAGTGCCAGCAAGTAGGTAAGCATCGCTATTTATTTCTTGCAACTTATTTTCTGTTTCCTTTTTTGTATGTACCTAGGTAGGTAGTAAAAGTTACAAAAACAAACGTAATATAACCTTCATTGCCAACAAAACGAAATTTCTGTTAAATTTTCCCTGGTACTGCCAGTACAAAAACTCTATTCTCAAGTTAACGAGACGTGCTAATTCTAAAAATTTCTCTTTATAATTGTATTTTTGTTCATAAATGAATTAATGTTTTGTTTTGATTGATTTTATTTGTTCTTTGCAAATAAATAAGAAGTACAGTTTAATTGTGAATTTGTGCTTTTTTAGAAACAATTAAATTTAATATTTTTTTATTGTTTTGCTGGCCTTTTAATAACCTAAAAAAACAAATTTAATGCATTTAAGTTAATTTGTAATTTGTTTGAGATAATGGTAATTTTGTTTTTGCTATGTATTGGTTGTTGTTGTTATTTTTTTCTTCATTAATAAGCTGATGTTCAGTGTTAATTGGTTAAAATAGCACGAATGTTGTGTTTAGTTGTGGCTTTAATTGAACTTATACAATAGGTATAATACAAAAGCATACTCTAACAACTTGGCGATTTTGCTAGTGAAATATTATCTTAAATCATTTCTAAAGACACCAATTGATAACACCCGAACTTTGTTAACTGTTGGCCTGGCTTCATTTTCTATATAATCTAAGATGTGCTCTTTTTCACGCAGTACCGTTACTTTAATAATTCTTGTGTTGCCAGGCGGAGAGAAAAATAAAAAATTGTGAAACACATGTTGCCGCGGCCAGCAACATTTTGTAATCAAATAGCAACAACAATAATAGCAATCAATTTGCTTACGGGCATGACTACATATAATTGCATGCTGTCCAAGATTGATTTTCCAAAGCAACATTATTAACAAGATATCCAGTTCAATTTTGTACTTTTTTTTGTTTCTTGTAAATTGTTAAATTTTATATTAAATGTTTGTAGATATTATACATACATATTGCAAACTGCTGCAGATTTTATTATTGAAAACTAAACTCGTTTTTTTTAACTTTTACTTTTATTTTGTTTACTTAAATAAAAGATTTTGTATTTATTTGAAATTGTACTTAGGGTTTATCAATGATTTTCCTTTTTTTCTTGAACTTAAGAAAACTGTAAAGTGAAAAGGGTTTTATATGTATGTACATAGCTTTGTGCTGTTTGTTACATCAAAAAAATTGTTCTAGATCCACCGATGTTGATCCTTGTCTGTTAAAAACCTCTCCATACAAATAATTTGTTGGGCTAAAAAACAAAATTTGTTAATTTTAGATAGGTATAACTCTTTCACGACTTAACTCAGCGCCTGGAAATTTACTTTACAATATTGTAAGATCTGACAACCGTCAGAACCTGCTCGGGGCAGAAATTGTCAAAAAAACTTGGCAGGCATTATAAGCATCAAATGCCAGATCCATTTTCTAACAGCTATGTACATATGTATGTAGGTATTTGGAAAAACTAATTATGTGTGTAGGTATGTACATACATATGTATATACCTATTACCTTAAGATGTGTTAAACTCGTTAAATTAAGTAAACTCGTTTTTGCTGCTGTTCCAACATAAGTTTTTGTAGGGAATTGCCTAAAACACTAATTTAAACACGATAATAAAAATAAGTCTTTTTTAACTACCTATCAGGAAAAAAAAGAGAGAATGCAACTAACTAACCACCAACTAAGTTAATAGCTTTGAAAACAACAACAAAAACTGCATTGAGAACAGAAACAAAGCAACATGCATCCATTAAAAGTGAAAGGGTATTTGTATTTGTTTTTTTTTTTATATATACCTACATATGTATGTATGTAAGTAAAGAATAAAAAACTTGTGTTCTCTGTTACATTACTT
Organism: Paykullia maculata; assembly: GCA_003055125.1. Taxonomy (NCBI): domain Eukaryota; kingdom Metazoa; phylum Arthropoda; class Insecta; order Diptera; family Rhinophoridae; genus Paykullia; species Paykullia maculata. The sequence goes on along the minus strand of NDXZ01074510.1, from coordinate 13,131 downwards.
ATTGTGATGGAGGCGAAGCCGCTGGTTATAGAAACACGATAACTTTGTTGCTGGTATTTTGTAGACAATTAAAAAAACATATGTATGTAGGTACCTACATATATGCATATGCATTTGTTTACGTTGGGATATAGGTACATACATTCAAATGTACATACATATGTATATCCCAGTAAACGTTTTTATCAAATTGTTTTAAACCTAAAAAAGAATTCCCTTATGCTACATAAAAATTTAGTCTAATAATAATTTTAGTTTTTTTGGATTAAATGTAGTGTTATTCTTAAATTGTTCTCATACCTACATAAAATTAAATGTTAATAGGTATTAAATCATTATCAAATCTGAATTAATAAAACCAAATACCTACAACTTTAAAACAATTCATATTTGAAAAGTAAAATGTCAAATGTTTATGTGTATATGTATATGTATATGTATGCAGGTATGTCCATGCAAATACATAATGCACATTTGCAACAAAAAAATGTTAAACCTGATTTGATAACCTTTCGGGTTAAGAAGTCTTATTTGCAAATCAGTCTCGAGCCATTAGGTTTATGAAAAGCCTGATAGGTATTAAGTTATGTTAAATCAAATCCTCGTGCTTGCTGGGATTTTTAATTCAATGGATAAACTTAAAGCCACAGCAAAAATATTTAGGTAAGTGGTATTGTGCTTTGTAGAAACAAAAAGCACAAACACGATAAGAGCTTATTCTCAATATAATATGTATGTTTGTATTTTGTGACAAATTGTTTTTGTCAAAGAAATAGGAAAAAAGAAATCAACAAAAACCAGAAATACAACACCAAAAGAACAATTAAAAAAGTTATAGTCGGCTAACCCTTACCCTACCCCATACAATAACACAACACATCATATACAATATGACTTTTGCTAAGTTTGAAAATATTCTTAGCATTTTAATGGGGGTTATGGTTATATCCGAACTATAGGAACTATAATTAATTTCACTATTTCTGGTCTTCATATTAATATTTATACAGGTTCAGAAGCATTAAGGTTGTTTTCAGGCGTATTTTTTATTATGGAAGCTACTTCGTTTATTCGTCTCAAAAATTAATTTTATGCCGATCGGTGTAATTAAAAATGAATGTGGATATACATATGTTGTAAATGTTACAAACACTATCAAAAGCCAACAATACCTTTAACACCAATGGTGGTGTGGGTATATTTTTAAATGCATAAACAGAAAGGAAAACAAAAACAAAGTTAGAGTCATATTACGTTATAAAGTTTAGTTGTTATATTGATACACTTGTGACCGGACGTTAAAGTAAAAGTTTAAGAAGAATTTCTCTATTTCAGCGTTAAGTTTTTCCGCCAATTCGTTTTTAATTATTTTCAGTTAAAATTTCACATGCTTCTTTTAATATTTTATAAAATTTTATAAACAAAAAACGTCGTGAGTAAATTCGAGAGAAAGAACTAAGTTTTTTTGTTGTGTTTATGATTATTTTACTCTTGTTGTTTTCGGGAGTTTCTTTTTTATCGGTGTGTTTAATTTTTGGCAAAAAGAGATAAAAAATCATTTTAAAAGATAATACAAGTTATAACGGATTTAATAAATGTCAAATAAAATTACTACAAGAAGAAAATAAAAGAATTAAAATATTTAGGTAACTAAAAAGTGTATCATATATAAAATAACGAAAATACTGATATCGAAAAGAGAGAAAAGAAAACATTATCTGTTGTTTGTAAATTAGTGAGAAGTTTTATTGCAGTGTTGCCGGCTAATAACAAAAAAATTCTTTGAATAAAAAATTTATTTAAAAAAACCATGAAAAATTTTTGAAAAGAAGAGAGTCTATTAAAGTTTTTATAAAACTACAATTACAATTTTCTTTATAAAAACAAAATTTAAGATAAATGTTTTATAATAAAATACATACCTACTAGGTACCTACCTATAATTTATCAAAAATTTTATTAATTCGTTTTGAAAAATTTAAACCTACCTACCTACTAACATACATATTTAGGTAGAAAGAATTTTTCCAAAACTCTATTAAACAGGAAGATTTAGTAGGTACATATGTACCAATAAGTTATAGGTACCTATTTAAAGGAAATGAAAAAAATCTAAAAAAGTGTAGGTATTTACCTATATAAATACATACCTATGTATCTGAATAAGTAGGTAGGTACATAAGTTATTGCCAGAGTTACGTATGCAAACTTTTGCGATTTAAGTTTGCTAAAAATTTCATATAACATACCTAGATATTTACTTTCTATGGGGAGTCTACTTCCGCTTTACTAATTCCTGTTCTGTTTAGGTCCAGATTGTCAAATTTTTTTTTCCAAGTAATTCATAAAAACTTGTAGCTAAACAAAACAATTATACCTACCTAGTTCTCAAAATATGTACAAAATGTACCTATAACATACATACTTTAATTGTACAAGTGGTACCCAAAAATTGCTAAAATAATTTTTATAATCGGATAGATAGATTTGGACATTAGGTACTCCTAACATAGAAACAGCTAATTTACCTCTTTATATACATACATATTAATAGGTATGTTTTTTAACTTAATTTTAAACATTTATTTTTTAATATCTTTTCTTTGTAATGGCCAATTTTTTTATTTTTAAAACATTAACAAAGCCAAGCAATTTCATTCAAAATTACAAATCAGCAAGAAATATTGTATTTTTAATAAATGTTATTTACTTATTGAAGGTCTTTGAACCATGGTAGAATCAAAAGAAGTTTATTGCATATGTAAACATACTTTAGGTCGTGTGTTGTTACTTTGCAAAACAAATGAATCAGTACGGAAAACAATATACCTATGAGAACTAAAAAAAGGCTTAAAGAACACCCAAAAATTTGTTTATGACTTAAACATGCTTTTTAACCATAATACTATCCGAATTAGGTTCATATGCATATGTAACAATTATTATATTAAAAAAACATGAAATAATATCACTGCTGTTTGAACGGCAAATACATATGTAATGTGGTGGCCAAAACACATGCAACTGTGGTTGTCTAAGGTTAAACTGATTTGCGAAGTTTGAAGTTAGCTAAGGGAGCATTTAAATTGGTCAGAAAACAAATGGAGGACTGTCCTATTTAGCGACGAATCCAAATTTAATATCATCGGCAGTGATGGCATGTGCTATGTAAGACGAACAGTTAACAAGCGCGATACTGCAAAAAGACGGTGTAACATGGAGGAGGCAACGTATTAGTACTGCTGGAGTTGGCCCAATGCACAGAATTAATGGAATAATGGATAGATTTATCTATAGAGACATCTTGGAAATAGTAATGCTTATACATGCTGAGGAAAATATGCCACTGAAATGGGTTTTTCAACACGATAATGACCTCAAACACTCTTCAAAAGTTGTTAAATCGTAGTTAGCACTAAAAAGAGTTTCGGTAATGGAATGGCCACCACAATCACTATATCTAAACCCCATTGAGAACCTTTGGGAAATCGTAAATTAAATAATCGATTGCAAACATTGCACTAGTTCAGATATTATGTTTCAAAAATCAGTAGATGCAAATTTTATTGCCAATTTAATAGCTTTAATGCTTCGCCGATGTCAGGCCGCCAATAAAAATTAGGGATTTGCCACGAAATATTAAGTTTTATAAACATAAATGTTTTCAAAGCATTTTGTTGCATATGTTTTGGCCAATGAAATATCAGCCTCTACATAGTTTTTTTTTAAATTTTTTCTTTTCAATGTAAATAATTGTGGATCAAATTTCAGTTTCTCATTTTTAAAGTAAATATAAAAAAATATTACAGGCACATGCATAATTTTTGTTTACTTTTAAAACTAGTTTAAACAACTTTTTTGAAATTCTGATGCTAGTTACATTTGTTATGGCCACCACTGTACATATGTATGTACTTTAATTAATTTTTGCTCAGAGACGAGATAAATAAAAAAAAAACTGTTTTGTTAAAAGTTTAACTAGATAATTTTCGCCTGCAAAATTAATTATAAAAACAACAACAAAACATTATTTGTAAGCAAAATAGCATAAAACGATAACATTATCTTTTTATACAGCCAGCATTTCAACTGCATACCTACATCATACATATGTACATACATATGAACGAACATACACGCAAAGAAAAAACTGACTATTTTAAAATTCTATGATCACTGCAATCGTTATACGATTGCCACAATCATAATATGGTTGTAGTCATATTTGACGTCAATACCAAGATCATATTCATACATACATATATGGTTGCAAGTATCATTATGTGTTTGTCCTAACTATAAGCTTGGTTACGGATAATCATAAATATGTTGCCTTTAGATTATAGTTATCATATATTCTGAGAGCAACATACATATTTATGATTATCTGTAATCAAGTTTATAGTTAAGACAAACATATAATTATTCTTGCAACTATGTATGTATATATGTATGTATATCGTTCATTTACTAAAAGAACGTCATAACTCAAAAAACGAGTTTTGCATGAGTTTTAAGTTTTCAATTTACATACAACTCAGTAGAAATTTTAAAAAAGTTTTCTTCTATCAAGAGGTAAGGTTACACGCCATTTGCATGATTTTTTACACAATATAAAGCATGATATAGTGAACAATTCTGCATCATTAACTTCAAAATTTCTTTTTTTTAGTTATGACGTTCTTTTATTAAATGAGCGATATGTTCTTGGTATTGACGTAAAATATGACTACAAACATAATATGTTTGTGGCAATTATATATATAGTCTGTGACCATATTTAACCATATTTTTTCTCTGGGTGTACATATGTATATATTTTGTTACATACAAATTTAGTCTCGCTCTAAAATTAATCCTATTTTTATACCCTTCACTACAGGTATAATGATTTTGTCATTCATTTTTTAAATTGCCATAGGCCACCTTGAATTGTTTGTTTTATCAATTTTTTTTATAAATATTCCTGAGAAAATCAGTGTTGAAAACTTCTTATCACATACCTACACGTGGTGAAGAGTATATAAGATTTGGCATATCCAAATATAGCGCTCTTGTTATAAATTTGTTAGTCCCCATTCACATTGCAATACAATTTTTTCGTTTAAACACAAAAGCAAGTTTAAGGGCTTAAAAAAGAAAAATTCAAAACAAGTTAAAGTTTAGTACTTTTGATAACGAAAAGTCTCTTTATGCCGGGCTTAACTTATGTTTTTTTTTTTAATAAAAATCATTGCAAAAATGAATATTTTTTTAAAAAATTAATGTCATTGTCTGATTGTGTGTTATTGCAATCCCAAAAAATTGAAGATAACACTTAAGCATTATATATTTGCTAGAAAATATGACATTGAACCGCAGACAACAACTAGATAAGAAAATATGAATTGAAAACTTAACATGAATGTTTAAAAATGATTTAAGTATAAACATATGTACATACATACATATGTATATAAAGTTGTGTTGAAAATACTAGAAGCAACCAGTGGTAATAAAATTTAAATTTAAAAATTTATTATATTTTCGCAATAAAAGCTGTAAAATATCCGCATGTCCCAGTTTACACTCTTCAAGTTATCTTGTGACTAATTTTTTCAAATTTTCTATTAAAATTGTTTTTACGTTAAAAAATTGTTTTTGCTATCTCTTATCGTTTTGATTGTCATGTATGCTTGATTGTTTGTACCTCTCCCACACAAGTAGTTTTTCCATAATTTTCCTTTGAAATCATATTTGTGTTCACATATCGAAGTTCTGTTAATTAAATTTAATTTAAAATGTCAGAAATATCTACAGCCAACTTCACGGGAATAAAAACTCCAGAGTTGCGAGATAAAAGTTGCATGTGTGGTCTGGCACTTTGCACAAAAGTAGATGTATAATTGAAAAAAAACGGTTTTTATGTACTTGCAAGCCTTTGACTTCCATGCTTCTTTTCTTATTATTTCTCTTAAACTTAGACTTGAGGCCAATAATAATATTGCTGTGTGTTAACCAGTAGCATGATTCACACAAACTTTACCGATCTCTCATTCAATTTTATTTCTTTAATAGTCAAAGAAAAAAGATAAAAATTTAATTTTTATCAATACATTTTAACAGAAAAAATTGTACAACACGTGCTATAGTTAATAAAATAACAATAATTAATACATATTTATTACGAAAACAACAACAAATTAAGAATTTATTTTAAAAAAAACTTTTGTTTTGCTGTATTGTGTATGGCAAATGAAACTATTACGTGACGTTGTTATTGAAAACTCATCAACAACAAACAAAAAAACTTTGAACAATAAAAATTGTAATAAAGAAACTGATAATAAAAAAGACACCAACAACACCATCAATACCAGCACCAATATCGATATTTGTTGTACCAAAACAACCCAGTGTTTAGTTGGTTTTTTATGTTCATGTGCCTGTCACAATTCGAATTCCCCTTTCGCTGTTGATTCACAACATCGTTCGAACATTGGAAACCTGAAACGTAAACTGTTGTCGGGCAATAACAAAAACAATACCACCAATGCGTTAAACAACGAAACTTTAGATTTTCGCAATTCGTATACAAGTTCAGAGGAGTGTTCACGTTCGTCGTGTTGTTTTAAAGAACTTTTTAAATTTCCCACAATTGAATCGTTTTCCAATTTAAACATTTCGTCCTCAACGGTATATGAGAAAAACGCCAGCAAAACGGTCGGTCACGCGAACTCTTTTCACACACCATCCAAAGAGAACAACACCGACTCAAGAAACTTGGGTATATTGCAAGAGAAACGTTCACCCTTGTTCGGTCCCCACCTGAATACGCCACCCTCCAAAGGTGCTTCATTGCGTTGCCAGAAGTCATTTTATACAGAGTGTTTTTTACAAAGAGAAGACCTTAAATTGAAGACAAAATCATCGGCTAAACGCTTTAAGGAAAATATCGATTATACAGCCACCGAAGCGATAAGTATGAATGGCGGAAGACAGTTAAATTATGGGCCATTAGGAACATTTACAAAATTGAATTCATCGGGAACAGTTGTCAATGGTGGAACAGATATAAATCGTAATAATGATTCACCAAGAAATTGGGTAAGTTTTAAATGAAATTGTCTTTGTTTTAATTTATTATTAAAATTTATTACTTAAATTAAAAAGTTTAAAAGGTTTCTATTTGTGAATTTATGGAAAGTTTCCTTGTAAAAACATGCTTTTGACATTTAACTTCACGGAAATTGTTTATGTATTTAGATAAAGATAACTAATTATTTCTCCATTGTGCTATGATGTTTACGATTTCTTTCGTTTTCATGCCAACCTTTGATCATCGATATGCAATTGCGAGTTATATTTAAAATATGAAAATATATATTAAATCAGCTTGGCTTTGCCTTTAAAAAAATTATTAAAACAAAACATTTAATAGCAAAAGTGATTTTAGATTTAATTTTCATTTTATGGCAATTAGAGAACATTTAATTTTTCAAACCAATTTCCTAAAATTGTACTTACATAAGTATGGTTTGAAAATTACATAATTTTTAAAACATTTTACTTAAATTTCAATCAAAATAACAGCCAAATTTATTGTTACTTGTCCAAAGAAAGTTACGTCACGAAGTACACACATACATATGTATGTATACAATTTTTCTTATTAAATCATTGTTTTTTGTTGTTTTTTTTTCCAAATTTACTATTTTTTTGAACATAACTAAAATTAAGCTTTTGCTCTCCTTTAACATTTTTTGATGAATATTTAATTGCACTTGAACAAGTAGAAAAAGAAATTGTTAAAAAATATATTAAACCGCAGACGTGTTTGAAATAAACAAATAATTTTATTTTACTAGAGGGTGTTTAAATTTTATGCCAGATTTTAATTTTATAAAAAATACAGTTTTTTCTAGGTTTATGTATAGAAAAGCAAGTTTAAAAATAAATACCATTTATTTATTCCTTTTCTGGAACATAAGAACTGTTTTTTTCGGTTGAATTCTCTCCTTTAATAGCATGTTCATACGGCGAAATGAACCACACGGTTGTTCTTGTTTCATTTTGAGTTTATACTTTTTGTGTAAATATTTAACGTGGCTTTTTTTTTGAAGACACCCTTTTACACTTTAAAATATGTCTCACTATTTTTGTTTTTTAAACCACGTCTGAACACTTTTAACCAAAAACCTATAAAAAGAGACCTGATGCGCAGTACTGCCTTTACTGCCTTTTTGTCACTTTTTCTAAAAAGCCTGTCATTTAACAAAGTTTAATTTCATTATTTTAAAAGTAAATAAACTAAAAACATAAAGTGAAATTCTTAGGCAAGCGACAAGCTCATTTTTTTGTGATAGCAATTGTAAATAAATTTGTGACAAGAACTTTTTCTATTCTGGGTATTAAAGTTGACGAATGTCAAAAGTTATTTACCCGTGTCAAAAACCAATTGAATTACCAAATGGAAAAAAATACAACTGAATGGCAATTGTCTTAAGTATTTAATTTTTTAACTTTTTATTGAAAGCCCTCTACTGTTAAAAAAAAATCCCTAAACCTCGAAAATTTCAGAAGCCAATATTAACAATTTCAAAATACCGAATCCTGGAACTTGCAAGACTCACTTCCGTTTGGCATTCCTTAAAACACATAGAGTCAAATTTCGATAATTTGAATTTTAAGGGACCAGAGAAAAAGTTCAAATAATCGAGATTTTCATATTAACGAGAGTTCAAATTATCAAGAGGGATATAGAAAAAAAATTCAATTTAACAAGAGTTTTAAATTATAGAGTGTAGAAAAACCAAACTTCAAATTATAAAACGTTGGCGGGTAAGATATCATTTATATAGAGCTCAAATAAATGATTATTTTATATTTATGTATTATTTTGCATAAGACACAGCATATTTATAGATTAAAATTATAGAGCGTAGAGCCAAAAAATTCAAATTATAGCGCGTCAGCGATCAATATGCCATTAAATAATTTCAAATTAACGAGCGGACCAAATTACATAGATTTTGTTCAATTTATTGAATGTTTTTCAAGGGACCTGGAAAACAGTTCAAATTATAGCGAGATTTAAATTAACGAGTTTCAAATTATCGAGATTCGACTGTATGTACACGCAGAGAAAAAATATGATTGAGTATGGTTACGGTAATTTGATCACAGACAATTTACATATTTTATAATCACTGCAATCGTTATATGATTGTCATATTTTACGCCAATACCAAGATCATGTTTGTCTTAACTAAAAACTTGATTACGGATACTCATAAATATGTTGTTATTTGCGCGTACATACTAATGTACATATGTACATACCAAAGATGTTAACTGTACGGTAGTTACCATTTTGTACGACAATTTTTCTCCCCTAACGGCTGGCTGGTGTGGACTTTAATTATTTGGATGGAAATTTTCAGCAAATTATAATTTTATAAAATTACGTTTATTATGTTTATGTACCCAGATAGATTTTGTAAATACGTTTTGTTTGCTTAAAAAAAAAATTCAACCTAATCTTTGTGCTTAAATATTTTTAAGGAGAATTATGATCAACTACAAAATTTAATTAAAGTAACATTATTATAATAAAACGATTCGCTCTTAATTTTTGACATTTCGCAAAAAAACATTGTAGAAGTTATGTACATAAAAAAAAAAATTTTTTTTAAAGGACCGTAAGAAATATGGAAATAAAATAATAATAAAAATAAGATGACTGGTACATATAACTATTTACAACGTGCATTGGTTAGAGAGGAAATATGAATTTAATGTTATGTTTGCTTTTTAAATAATGTTTCTAAAGGTGAATATACACAAGTTACACATTTAAGATAAACTAATAAAGATAAGATTATATTTTCCTAAACAAATTAAAATGATGCTTAAGAAACAAACTATAAAATAAAAAATAAATATCTGTATATTTTTAAGATAAGTAAATATGTACATAAATACATACATATGTGGGTACGAATACCTTAGAAAACATTTTAACTTAATGCAAATAGAAATTTCTTACTCCAACATAGCGTTGCCAGATTTTTTTTTTTGGAATTTCTAACTTTAAAAATGTTTAATGTAGACACAAGCATGTATAAGTGTGTCTTGACCTCGGATTTCTCAACTCGAATGACAATTGTCAACCCTTTTTGCCATCACAAAGTCTTTCGTCATCATTTGGCCCAGACTAAGAAGGCTCCCCATAGCATTTACATATAGTATGTACTTGACTGTGATCCTAAGTCTAAAGCATTGGACACTCGCAAACAACATAATCTACCCGCTTAGCCTCTTCCATGCACATGCTACAAATATGATCTTGTTAAAATGATACCTAAAGTTTCCATGTTCTGTCACTAACGCAATTTTATCCATATACCTCCTGCCGAGGGGCCCTTCGAGCTCCCTACAAACCTATCTACATGTTTTTGGACCACAGAACCTATTTTCGCAAGATCGTCTGCCGCCTCATTTCCAAATATGTCCAAGTGTACTTTATCGCATATAGCAATATAAGCAATACGATTTATAGATTTTTACCCTTTAAAATCATTTTTAGAGCAATTTATGTTTGCAAAATTTGTTAGGAAAAACTTTTTACTTCAAGAAAAAATCTTTTAATTTTCTATATTTAGAAAATGTGCAACCAAATTGTTATATACAAAAAATTCTAAATCTATATTTTATGAAAAAAATTTATTTATTTATATTTTGTTTGAAAATTCACTAAAAATCATTCTGGCCACGCCGCCTAAATATTTGAATCTTTATTTCTAAATTTTTCTTTCATTTCTTATCAGCATATTTCGACTAAAAAACATTTTTGTTTGCGTTCCTTTAATTGTTTTCATCTTAATTTTTGTTAAGTTTGTTTTAAAAAAAAAAGAAAAAGAACATCAAGTTGTTTTAACATAAAACCAGTGCATTACAACTTCTACTTTAACTCTGTGTATATTTGTATGTATGTAGTACATACATACATATGTACATATATAAAATCCATTACGTATGTACATATGTACAATAAAACTAAAATCGTATTTAAAAGTAGTTTAAAATACACGCGTCTTACTATTTTTATTACACCCAAGAAATGATGATGATTTTTTTTTTTAATTTATCTTTTTCTTTTTGATATTCAAATTGAAATTTAGATTAACGTCGGTTTCTAAAACAAACAAAAAACAATAAAATTTATAAAAATTGTTAGTTTAGTAACGTCTTGAAGGAAAGAAAGTCTACCTGTAAGTTATAATCTAAAACCGAATTTTTAAAGCTAAAAATTAAAACTATTATTTAAGAAGATCCTTTATCTAAGTAGTTTTCACCGAGTATCGAGTGTTTTATCCTTTTTTGGCTTGAGTAAAATTTTTACAGATATGTTACTTGAATATAAAAATACATTTTTTTAAAATAGACTTTATTTAAAGCAAATAAGAAAGTTTAATCGGTCAAGTTCGACCACATTATGTCCTACATCAAAATTTAATTATTTATTTGTGGGTTTTAGCATGATTTTTGAGAGGTAGGAAAGTTTCTGTTTAAGCATTCGTAATTACATCTCGATAAAAATATATTTTTGCAGTTTTTGCGGTTAAGTGCCGTTATCATGTCCTGCCTATAAAATGCGTGATAACTTTAGCTCAGGTGAACAATGAAGTTACCTTTAACTTTTTTCATTATCACAATTTCCATTAAAAATAAATTTTATAGTTTTCAAATTATGGCAATACTGGTTTTTGTTTACCACAGATTGCAACCTTTTACATATTAAAACTGGCTTCACACTTCTCTACAAGTCGTAAGATTTCCATTGGATTTTAGTATGATTGTCAAAAAAAATTAAATAAACAATTTTCTCATTAAATTTTGTGTCTACAGTGTAGACTCTACAATATCCTATTTTAAATAAAATGAAAAGAAACACAACCCTGATACAATGGAGAATCAAACGTAAAGGAAAAATTTTTAAAAATGATTTATTGATATATTATGCATATTGTCATTTTTGACATGTAATACTCAGTATAATAGTGTGAAGCCGGTTTAAGTGGCAGGTTGGAATAGTTGAAAAAGAAAAAATGGGCACCTTTATCTAGTAATGACAATAACCAAAAATTATATATCTTTTCGATAACATCCTTAATTTTACTATTGCTAAGTTGTGTAAAACGTAGTAGAAATTATATGCGAGCTATGGTTAATTATGAACCAATTAATGGCAAAACAATTTGTGTATGTGCAATATTTTATAAGGAAAGTGTAATATTTAGGGCAGTTAAAGTCGTTAAAGCATATTCCGGTAGGACATTTTTATGGGGTCTAGGTGAACCTATTATAACCATTTTCGATAAGCTTCGTTCCTATGCCAAAACTATCTGCTTCAAATTTTATCTAATTTGATCACAAAGTCTACATGGACAGTCAGACAGCCAGACTGACAAATGGACGGTCATAATTTAATCGACTCAGGAGATGATTTTGATTTGATCGGTAAATTTTAAGCCGGCTGTTAAACTTTTATTATTTTATTTATTTTTTGCTTAAAAAAGCAGTTACGAGTCCCTTAAGCTGAATTCACCTATTGTGTCTGAACAAAAATTTTGTACGGACAATTTTTTTTTTATATTGAGTTTCAAAAAGAGAGACGTCAAACTCAATACAAAAAAAAAAAAAAATTGTTCGTACAAAATTTATGTTCAGACACAATGAGTGAATTCAGCTTTAGTTTTCAATGAATTTGGGAGCGAACTTAGTAGTTTCCCAAAATGTATTTACTTTGTTGGGCCTTAGAGAAAAACTTCCTTGTGTTGCAGACATAATGACAAACCTATATATACCCTAGATCTCCGATGATACTGGTGTACGGTATTGAATTATTCAAGCCTTCCAATTTCTTTTATTTATATGAATATGTATATTTAAATAAATATTTCATTGGTCTCTCACAAAAATGTGTTCTTAACTTTAGTCAGGCATAAAAGGTAACGGATCTGGTTAACCATCGATTAATAACTTAAATTACTATAACTCAGCGTCATACCGAACGATATTGATACTTGTTTCTTCTCATATGTCATATTTATTATCAAGAATGATAAATATACAAGATTGCGCCTTCCC
>NDXZ01074284.1:0-14888 GCA_003055125.1 Paykullia maculata | reverse complement strand
AGTTTCAGTTTATGGTTCCACTAATCATGTTTTTTCTTTGCGTGTAATTTTTCTTTTGATCTTTTAATCTTTTGAGCAAAAAAAAGAAAAAAAGGGCCCATTTTGAAAATAAAACTAAAAAAAATTTTATTTTGCAAAATAATTTAATAAAAAAATGTTTATATAAAAAAAATTTTTTTTTTCGAAAGATTGAAAAACAGCTATCTAAACTGCTTTGGACACATTTTGCTAAGAGCTTTAGGTAATAAGTTACATGGATGAGAAAAAACACCTGGTTGGCCAAAAGGTCAAACTTTGACCCCTTCTAACTCAGAGTTCTTGACCGATCTTGTTGAAAAATTGTCTCTAAGGTACTATCTAATAGCACTAACTATGGTGCAAATTTCAATTTCAAAATTTTCCCGATCGGAAGACATCGATTTCAAAAGTTGGTCCACTTGACGTGAAATGACCCATACGTATATTAAATAGTTTGTGCATGACAATTTCAGGTGAGAATATTTTCTTGTTTCATATTTTAAGGAACGTGATTTTTCTGTATTCGGGTTTCAGTTTTTAACTAAACTTTTGCTAATGCAACGACCCAAAGCCTATGACTATTAGACAATAAAAACGCTTGTAGGTGAGAACATATGAACATACAAGCATACCAGCAGTCTGGTAAAGACAGAGACAGTCTTGAGTTTTGTTTATAACTCAGACGTATTTTTTGCTGAACTCTACAATTTTTTATTAAAATTCGCCTTTCATCAAATATATACTGAAAATAACGATTATAATAATCAATTTTTAAATTTGTTAAAGGTTTAATTAATGAAATTTAAATAAAAATTGATAAACTTTAAAGCATTTATGAATATTTTAACGATTTAAAGACCCATAAGCCCAAGTTTTATTTCCTTTTATAAATAAATGTGTTAGTAATCTGAAAAATAAAAAAAAATATATTTTTTGTTGGTATCTCACTGATTTTGCTTATATTCAAAGCATGTTTAAATATATATTTAATGCACTTCAGAAATTTAATTCCAACTTACAGATGGAAAGTCAAATACCTAAAGAATGATCTATAGATATCAAAAACATATTTACTTAATAGATTCTAAGAGAATATTATATTCATTATACTCATGGTAAAGGATATAAAAATCCTAAATAGCACGTTTCTTAAGGTTCTAATCTTGGGTGGTTTTTTATCATGATTTTTTATTAACTGAACAAAAAAACACAAAATGCAGCAATAAATTTTTAACAAAATGTCCATTGTTTTTATTAATAGTTTTTTTTTACTGAACTAAGTCTAAAGAAAAAATACCTAAAAACACATCATTTAAATACAAAACACTAGACATTTACGATTTTTCAATGAACTTGAAGGCTAAATGTAAAAAATCTTTCTAAAACTCATCAACAAAAATCACTTGTTTGACACGACACTGATTTACTGTTTAAGATCATTTATATGAAATCTGCTTAAAAGAAAATTGCAAAACTAAAAGTAATAAAAGATCTTATTGTCATTCTGCCACAAAAGGCGCGTATACAAATATTTGCTCAATACTAATTTCGATTTTGTCTGAAATAAAACACCCCATCATCTTGGGCCACAAAAGACATAAGTTCTTTGTTCTTGCTAGACCTTATGTCTGCTAAAGAGGAAAATTTCCTATTAACACATCAAATTCATTCACATTTCTTTTTTGTAACAATTTTATATGTATTTAACAAGAACTCAAATATTTCACCCCCTTAACTATTTTAAAAGAGCAAAGACATAAAAAATGATCTAAAAAATGTTTTATTAAACAACGACATAAAATGTTGACATCTTTGCTTATGTCTTTGGCATAAATTCCTTTCAAAAGGATCAGTTCTTTTCTCTTTATATCGACAAATATTCCAAGGAATATTTGCTAGACAAAAAGGAGTCAACTTCGAGAATTGAATTCAGTGCAGTCAGCCAGGCTTTTTTCTTTTGGTGTTTTTGTTTTGGTATCCTTTTGTTAAACTTTTTCTTTGGGATGTGTCCTTTTGTTATTTCTATGCAGTAGAAATTTTTAATTTTTTTTCTTTTGTTTAAAGTCAAAGATTGAGTTTCTATTAAACGAGAGAAATGACAGTTTTTCGTTTATTTGTTTCATCTTTAAATTTATATGAAATTTATTCTATAATATTTCTTTAGTTTTGTTTTTTCTTTGAGGGTTTGTGCCCATTTGGTGTTTTGTTACAGGGTTTATTCTAAGATTTGTTTCTTATTATTGATTTATAGTTTTTTATCAAAATATTTTTGTCGTTAATTTTAATGATCTGTATGTTTACTTTAGTAATAAATACAAATATAACAATATTGAATTATGTTTGTTTTAAAAGAATCTTCAGGTTGTAAGTGGAACAAAAACAAGTAAAGCCAACAGATGCTTGCCACAAGGTCTGTTAAGCGATATCATAATGACTAACATTTTTACTTTGTATTTAAAAACATCAGCTTTAATATATCCCCCATAGCATATTTAAAATTGTTTATTTAATTTCCCATTTAGTATAAAAATTTGTCTAAGTTTTTCCTAAAAGTAACGCGAGTCTGTGGAAAACATGCTCTGAGTCATATTTGAAAACTAATTCAAATGAGATTTATGTAAAGTAATTACTGATATCTTAGCCACATTGGTATTTAAAATCGCTCGAATCCTTTCTGTAGATAAAATGTTGTGAAACAAAATGTAAAGTGTAGTTATTTTTGTACTGCTGCTATTTTTACTTCTATGGTACAACTTCTTACGTTGTTGGTCGTTTTAATATCAATTACTTGCAATACATTTTTTTCTGTCTTTCTTATTTTTTATTAAACCATTATTTCTTAAAAGCTGGCATTACTAATTTATTGCAAATAATTTAAAAATCCTTTTATTCCCTACAGTTTAAATAAAGAACTCACAAAGAAAGAACATATTGGTATTGTAATGTATTTGGATACGCTCTATTTTGTTAAATTGCTAATTTTATATGCCTCATATATATAAAAAACCAAATCTGCACATGAACACAATCTTAAACACGCAAATGCATACAAACGTAAATACATACATATATGCCCTGATAAGTATGCAATAGTATATTTTCTTCATTCTTTATTGAGCAACCATAGCGAATTGAAATGCAAAATTTTTTTTAAACATACTTGGCTATATGTGAAACTACATCTAACCCCATCGTTTTTTTTTCTTCTGGCAGATTACAATGGTAATTTCCAGCTGTTTATCTTTCTTTAATAGCATTAAAAATGTGTGTGTGTGTGTGCTTATTTGCACAGATTGAAATTTGATTTTAAATTGAGATATTTAGACATCAAGAAAATCCTTTACTTATTTATGTTCTTTTGCGTAGAAAATAACAATTTATATTCAAATATTGGTTTTTAAATTTTAGGTTTATTTCGAGGGATTTTGGTTAACCCGGTTTAAATAAATTGATTAAATAAAAATTTATGTAATTTATAATAAATAAAATACATATATAAAACTACCAGCAACAAAGCCTTTATATACAGATAACAATTTTAAGGCATATATGTATGTGAAGAACGAGAAAGCTTGTTACATTTTAGGATGTAAATTATAAACTTTTTTGCATCAATTAATTGATTGTGGCAATTTAAAGTAACGTTTCTAGAGCACCTTTTATAGTATGAGAAAACACAAAAAAAACAAAAAAAATTAAATTGTTTGCAAATTTATTAAAAATCTCAGTTAAGTAGAAATAAATTCACAATAAAAGTAAAGTCTAAATTCGAATTATTTTTTAGTTTAAGGATAATTATTTTACTCTTAAGACGTTCCAAGTTTAATATATTGTTTTTATTATTTGATAATAAATTTATTTTCAATTACACACACATTCATGTTATGTCGTTAACGCCCGTAATGGCAATCGGTGATTTTAAATACCTTTATTCGTAACAAATACCCTAAAAAACATTCCTTTAAGTTTAAATAATCAAATTGTGTTCTCTGTCATATGAATTATTTCGGATGTTTAGTCGTTCGGCATAACATTGATTATTTCGAGGAAAAAGATAACTTAAGAGAGAGGCAAAAATTAACAGACGACAAACAACAACGTAATGTTTTTAATTTGTAATTTTTTACTTTTAACTCTATATTGTGTTGTGAGGACAACTTAACTTAAGCAAATCCTTATGATTTGATATTTGTTAACGCTTATGCTTGTTTGCCTTAATCCAGCTTTTGCTCGCTTTAAACTTAATCAAACTTTTGTCCCCTTTTTTTATTCTTAAATATAATTAAGACGTAATGATAACGTAATTAAGGGCAACAGATCCGTTCTTTGACATGTCCTAAAAATACTGATAACAACAATTTGTGTTTGTGATTATTATACAGAAGAAGGTTGTAAGCTAATACAAAGATTTTTCATGGATCTTGTAAAACTTTGTGGCTTGACCGATAAATGTGATTGTCATTACCAATTCAGGTAATCTGCCAAACTGGGTCTGGCAATTTTTCATTAATTCGACAGGATTGTCAGAAAGTTTCCCACAGACATTTGAACAAAAGAACATAACCAAATCAGCCTACAATGTCAGACTGACTGACTGTTTGAAAAATTAATTTGTATTTATTTATTATAATTCTTGATTTAAAGCTCCAAAAAATGTATCTAAAAATAAATAAATTCTTCGTTTTAAGGAATTAACATCAACATGATAAAGTTTAAAAATCTGAAATTTTTTTTCGCTGAATAAATTAGAGTGGAACAATAATTTATTAAAGGCCGTATTTACTGCCTGTCCAAAAGATCTGGCTCGCCAGAATGATGCCTAAAAACTTTTTGAATGACAATGTTTCCCACACAAATGTTAACGATGAGTAAAACGATCAACTATAGCAGCCTTATATTAAAGGCCAATAAATCAAACAAGAGAATTTAAATTATTTTATAAACAAACATTATCATGGGAACCTAAACGTGGGCAAATACTAATAATATTCGAAGATAAACAAAAAAGAAAATTTGCCCATTAAATAATATTTAGTTTATAATTAAACAAGTTGAAAACAAAACAGTGCATCAAAATGAGGAACATTCTTTTAGCACAAGATTTCACCAATAATTATTTTGATAGAAGCAAAGAGAGGCGCCAGAAAATCATGACATAAAAACAAAATCCCTATAAAACAGAAGCATCTGTTGGAGTTGTATTGAGTTGAGGGAGTAAATGCAGCAACTTTAGCAAGAGCTACAATGGATGGGAGGAAGAAACCATAAAACCCATAAATGCATAAATGGTGGCTAAATCGTTAAATCAATTATTTGCCGACATATGAGATAAAAAAGTTATTTCTTAGCGTCTCATTAGGGGTTCCCAGTACAGGGAACTTAAAGAAATGTAAAAATTAATTTATATAAAATTCGAGAGAATTTGCCCGATGCACACCGAAGCAATTTGCCACTGTTTTTAAAAAAATGTTTGCTGTTTATGGTTTTAGAGATTCATAAAATTTTCTAATTAGCTCGTGTCTACAGTTTGGACACTCTTGAAATTCTTCACAAAACTGTAACCCCTTGCCCGTTTATGCCGTGAAAATGTATTTTATATCAAAATAAACTAATTTATTTTTTGAGTATTTTCTTCCTGATTTCATCTTATTTTCTTAACAAAAGCAGACTAAAAACAAACAAGCAATAAACTAATACAAGATTTATGGCCCAGTTTAAATAGGTATTCAAATCAATTTGTTTTCAAATACACTCAAACAGGCACAGACACGCACATGTACAATTTCAATCATATGATGGTGATACAAAGCTGGCAAGATAAAAATAACTCTTTCATTTCTCTCTCCCCTCCACCATAAATATTGACACGGTGTGTTTTTTTTTACGACTGCAGCATCTATTAGTGTAACATTTTAGGATTTTTCTTTATAGTAATTTTAAGTAGTAGAAAGATTTTGATTGTCATCAATTTTCTTTAATGTCATGCAAGTGTGGATGTGCGAGTGAGTGTAAGTATAAGCAGAATTTCATGTGCGTTATAAATCTTGCGATTTCTTTAATTTAAAAAAATGCAAGCAAATGAAATGAATTAATAAATGAACTGACAAGTTCTTACAAAAATAGATAAGACTTGCTGTACATCGAGAATTTTTAAAAATTAGTTTCTATAGAAAATTTTTAACATCAAAAATCATTTGAAAATGAAAATTTTAATAAAATAGAGGATATTTTTGTATCAAAATCATGAATTATTTTCGAACACATTATCGGCATATTGAAATACATGTTTTCTGTACTGTGTTGCTTAATATGCAACACATTGGTTGCAGTATCGTGAAACACTTCTAATTAAGTAGAAATTAAAAATTGTTTTCAAAGGGAAAAAATGGAAATTTAAAAACGTTTTTAATATATCAAAAACTTAAAAAAATTACTTTAATTGACAATTTACTTTAAGTAGAAATTTCAACGCAAAAATTCGTTTAATTAAAAATTTTGCTGTTAAGACTTAGAAAAAATTTATTGAAAATATTAAGAAAAAATAAAATTCATCGAAAATTATCTACAGTTTTTTGATTTTGAGAATATTTTTTTAAAGTCAAGAATTCTATTAAAAAATTATTTAAATAGAAAAAAAAATTTTATTGAAAAATTATAAACATCATTAATAAAGAAAATTTTTAAAGATTTGTTTTGTGGGAGATAGGGGTAGAAAAAAGGGAATTGTCCAATTTTTATAACTACTAGAGTTAAAATCACTAAATTAAATATTTTTTAATTGTTTTTGGTAATGTTCGTCAAAAACGTTTTAAATCAAAGATTTTTGTAAACAACAATAATTTTCAGAAATTTGATTGAGAAAATTGATGCCCACTAAAGAATAATTATGACAACTGTAAGTGCAAATTGTTTCTGATTATACTTAAGCAATTAAATTTTCGACACAAAAATGTAAGTGTTTCTTGCAACCCAGTGGTTTTCAACAACCATAATATAGTTTTTACAATCACATGAATATTTTAAGTGTACCACCCCACAAGTTTTATTATTGTGTGTTTGTGTGTCGGAGTCATAATTTAAAAGTTTTTTCCTTAGTAACCAGTTTGTAAATTGACAATCTTTTTGATTACGGCAGACTTTAAGTTCCCATTAAAATTCCTTTAAATAAAAAGTTACCTTCAATAACATAATCATTTAATATTCTGTTTGTTATGTTTTTTTGCATTTAATTCCATTTTGGTTCTTTGACTTTTTATACCACTTTATACATACTTTTGTTTTATTATGGTATTCAAGCTTCTTTTATCATGTAAATTTATTTTTCTATGTAGGTATATCAAAATGTGTGAGAAGTCCTAAGTTGTTTCTGATTTTAAAAATGAACTTTTTTTTAAAGGTTATTTCTGAATCTAAAATGCTAATGTTTTAATACCATTTAGCTACGTCAATTACTATTGGAAGTTATTTGGCTTTCAACTTCCTAAACAACCCACTTAAGCAATAACTATTTGCTATATTTTTTGTTTATTACACTACTTTGGCTTTAGCAAATGTGATTTCATTCACTTCATCTTTATCCCAATTTTGTTTTTTAATACGACAACGATGTACATATTTCTTTTACACCATTTTATATTGAATTTTAATGAAAAAGAGCATTTGACATAAAATAATGTTTAGTAAGATTCTTAATTAAGAATATTTACTTGCTCACTCTTTGGAATTTTTGCTACAGAGCCGTTACATACCCAAAAAAAAATCTTTAGTTTTTTAATTTCAATTAAAATGTTCTTAATCTAAAAAAAAAATTGTTTCTTACTTAATCATATTCTGATTATAAATTTAATTTGAAGTTTTCTCAGTTAAAACAAGAAATGGTGTTGTATCGTATTCATTTATAAATATTTCAACGGCTTCCTTTTGCAATTTTTTCTTTATTTGTTTTTGAGTTGCTGCCGTTGTTGTTGCTGTACTCTGAGCCACGGGACTGATTGAAATTCGCGGATAACCTGAAATGGATTTTTCTTTTCCACAATTGCTTTGGTGGCAATTTCAAAGATTCACAAACAGAATATATTTACGAGAAATGAAAACGATAACATTTTAGTATTTATTTATATATAAAAACGCCCGTCTCCTTTTATTCGTTCGTGGCATATTCAAACCAACATCTTATAAATATTTTTGCCACTGCACTGAGGCAAAAAAAAACACACACACAAAAGAAAAAAACGAATAAACCCCAGTTGTAAAATGTCTTTGTGGGCCATAGAAAAATTTTTATGTTGCTCTGCAAACGCCAAGAACAGCCAAAGCCAGTGGGGTAGAGTCAATTGCTTGGGAGTGTGGTAGCGGTATTGGTAGTTAAATAGATCATTATTTTTAGCATGTATGTTTATATCCATTAGCTATTGTTTTCTAAGGCTATAATATAAGAAATCAAACTGAAATATTCTACATACGCAATATATGTAAGTGAGTGTGTATGTGTGCATGTATCAATGTATGCCATCATACACTTGTATATAATAAATGCTAGAAATTATAGCTATAACAAGGATTTTATTTAAATAGACATTAGCTTTGAAATTGATACATATGGGAGTTGTTTTCATTGGCATATAAATTTTGTTGAAACGATACATCATCAAGTGTAAAGATGTAAAAAAATTTATTTTCCTTTTGAATAGATTTTTATTTAAGGTTATTAAGACAAGAAAGACAATTGAAATTTCTTTGTATGTATGTGGGGTATTTATGTAGCTACAATGGGTTTTAAAATAAATTAAAAAATATTTAAGCAAAATAGTAAGCAAAGGTAAACATTTTTATTTTATTTTTATATTTGTATTTATCAAATGATAATGATAACCGTCTTATTTGTTGTTGTAGTTAATACGAATATACCTACTTACATATGAAAATTTATGGTTAAATTTCGGGGACAGTCGTGGTTTCTTGCTTAAATACTAGTGGTTTAAGCCCGATATACATATGTACATATGCGACAAGAAAACTTTATTTTTTTAAAATATGTATAAATTTTCTCATATAATTTTTCGCCCATATCTTTGCAGATTCTGGGTCAATTAGTCCAACTTCAAATGACCCAATGGCCAAGTTCTACACACAAATTTAATATAAAAAAAAGGGGCTGACATGACTGAATCGACTTCCATATCCATAATGATACAGATACATTATAGGTCCACAAATAAATATTGTAGAAATAACAAACGGAATGGTAAACCTATGTAAACCCTTGCCACCTGTGGTGATGGGTAAAAAAAACGGTTAAAATGTAGTGTATAAAAAGTATATTTTTACTGCGTTGTCAGATATGTTAAATGCCATGCTTTAATAAAAACAAAATAAAATGCAGTTTTAAAATATGCAAATTCGAATTTGCGACGCGATTTCAACTGTTTAACCCATATTTTTATAATGACTCTTAAGCTTAAGTAAGTTTAAATAAATGATTATAGTTATTTCTAAACTAAGTATTTGTTTATTAAAAGTTATTTATTTTGATTAATTTCCAACTTTATCTTTTTGTGTTTCATTAAACGAAATTCACTCATCGTTGTTGTTTTTAAAATAAAAAAAATAATACATTTTTTATTTAACTAAATATTCAAAATTGTTTTGTTAATTCAGTTTAAAGTATTTACAAAAACATTTTCTATTAATTTATGGCGCCAAACCGATTTGTAAATATTTTCAATTCACTTTGGTTTTGAGTTTTTATAGGCAAATTGAAATTTCAACAACTTTTATGTGAATCAACGTCGTCTATTCAGTTTCAATTTTTACGAGTACGGACTGACGGATAAATAATAAAATTTTCAAAATTGTTTTATTTTTCTTTACTTGATTTGAATTTTTTATTTTTTTTTTTGTTATTAAGACATGTGTTTTTTTCCCAAAATTAAGTCTTTATAACACATTAAAGAATTTGTTTTTTACGTTTATGATTTGTTTATAATTAATTTGTAGTTTGTTTTTATGATGTTGGCTAAACATCATGTTGAAAAGGATAAAGTTTTTGGTTTAACACCAACAAAAACACACATAACTATGGCGTCATAAATGAATTATTTTCTTTTTTTAGGTTGACCTCACCTAAAGGGTGTTTTAATACATATTTTAATGATTTATTTGCATTTGAATATGAATCAGAGTCTTTTGTTTTGTTAGTCTAAATAAATATTCTCGATGAGGCAAGAAAATATTGAAAAAATGTCCATAAAAAATATTTTAATAAAGCTTTTCGACAAAAAAAAACAGTATTAAAAGTTGTTTATAAATTTACTAAAAACTCCTAAAAAGTTGTTAATTTTTTTAGATTAAAAAAATATTCTAAAAATCTAGTTTATAGCAATGGATAATTTATTTACAATTCATTATTATTTTAAATAAAAAGTAACAAATATTATTAATTTAAATCAAATCATTTTAAACATTTTATTAAACCAAATTTTATTGCATCTACCTGTATTGAAAACCATTTTGAATTTCAAATTTGCCTAAGCCTGTGTTTGGCTTAATCCATAGTTCCAGTCAACCAAAATCTGTAATTCTTTGTTAACTTCAACAGCGAAATCATAGTAATACCGTTAAAAAAATTCCTAAAGTATTGTTGTGTCTAATGACATTTACACTAAACACATGTCACAAAATACGCCTCTTGTGTATTATGGGCATTAAAGTTATTTGTGTCAAGACTCACTCTTTTGTAAGTTTAATGATGATTATATTGGCAAATAGAGTCTTATTTAAAATTACTATTGAAAGTTTAGTTTTCCCTATTTTCTAAACAATTGACTTTGATGTTATTTCGAAACGAAAAAAAAACACCAAAAAGTACAAAAGAGAAATCCATGACGTGACATGAAAGAATAATTGTCAGTTATACTTGAACAAAACCAAAGACGGATGCCATAATAAATGGAAGAAAGAAAAACACATATCGCCAAAATCATCACGCACTTTAAACTTTTCAAAGAAAGTTTTTTTGTTTTTTATTTCAACAGGCCACAAAAGCGTTTGTTTGCCACTAACCCAAGTAAGACCTTGAAGAAATGTTTGTAGTTAAACCCCTCTGCCAACTTTTACATGTGAATCATAATGTGTTCAATAACATCAACAAATAATGGCAAAAGTCAGCTTATTAGCCTCATCTGTGACATTACACATCATTTGCTGTTTTGGTGTGTGGTGGCAGGGCAGGGCTGCCTGCGTTGAATTCAACATGACTTGGAATTAAATAAATAAGTTGCAGGGAAAACACATTTTTGTTTCTTTATTTAAGTTTAATGTTATAGAGACGCGTGTGGGTTGTCATGGGGCGTAGTATTCAATATGAAAACAAAAAAAAAAAAAACAAAAAAATTAAAAACAAACCCTGATTATCCTTTTGATTATTTTTTTCCCTTTCGCTATATGAAAGAACGTTTCTTTATTATTAACATATAGTTTTAAAGGACGCATTTTGTTGTCTTTCGACTTCGAAGGGTGCTTTTCGAACTAACTTAGTTTGCTTGAATGTTAAAAACAATTGAAAAACTATTAAAAATAAGTTTTTTTTAAGAAAATTTCTAATGGTTTCCAAGTGGTTGTCTGCTTTAAAAATGAACTTGATATTTTTTAGCAAAGATTGAACAAGATTTTATTAATAAAACTCCGTGTATGACTTCCCATAAATCGCATAAAAGATACTTTTTAGCTAAAAAGATAATTTTTTTATGGTCTACATTTTATTAAAATTTGTTAAACATCACAATCGAAATTTCCCTTTTCAAACAAAACTTGTAATACACTAAAGTAATTGTATTAGAAAAGTAGTAAGCAGTTTATATGCAAAATCAACCCTGATCTTACTGTACTCTACACAATATGTAGAAATTTTATTAGGGTTAGTGATTCCCGGGAGTGAATCTATGAATAACAATCATATAGTCGGAGAAATTGCATTAACATGATTAAGTGTTCTGGTAAGGCTTAGGTAATCTTAAAAGTAGTTCTTATATGGAAAAATTCTCTGATTATAAAAATTTATTAGTGAATTAGAGTATTCCTTTAGCAGATTTCTGTAGTTTCATCATTATTCTTATTATTATTTGTTCTTTTTATAAAAGTATAAAGAGGTAAAAATACGTAATTTTTACAATTGATTTTTAAGCCGCAATTTAAAATTTGTAGTCTTTACCATAATTTGAATGTAAATTCGTGCTATTTTGATTGGGATAAATAATAAAAACTTAAGTGCAAGCGACACTTTACGTATCGTATCTGCATTTCGCATATCATATTTGTGAAAAAGAAATGCAGCTCAAACGGCGAGCGGGATTGAATTTATATAAAATTTTAGAAGCTGCACCTAAAGGTTAGCTTTTTTTGTATTAAACCCTTAAATTGTCTTAACATTATATCCCAAGAAAAAGGGTGGCATTTTTTAAATGAATTTTAAATTTTTAGTTTTTAAAATATTTTTCGAAATATAATAACAAAGACTGCAATCTCTTGGTTTTGAAACAAATTAGAATCGTGTATGTATTTGTTATTTATTCTGGCTCAAGTTAATTTTAAATTTCTTCATTATGAAGAAATTAATTTTATTTTTGTAATAATTGCAAAAAATATTCTGAAAAAGTAAGTTTCCCGACACTAGCCGAGTTGAACGCATTTTCGAAACCAGCTACGGTTACATTCATCATCAGTAATGCTAACAAAATATTTTTATGATTTTCAAGTTTTAATTTTTAGAAATAAAGCAAATGATTAATAATTTCTTAATAAACTGTGATATAAAAAAAATTTTGCCAGAGACAATTAATAAATTTTAAATTAATTAAAATTTATAATATATTTATTTTTTTAATGCATTTTACTGGTGCTTTCAAATACATTACACATTATCTAAAGGTTTTGCTTTTAAAAGGTGGCACCACTGACAAAAATAGTAAGGTTCCTTAAAATGCACACCTAAACACACAAACGATATATTTTATTATTTTTCTTACAGTTTATTTTTTAATTGGTTACAGTTTTTAAACTATGTAGCTATTAACAAAGTGAATCTTTTTGCGTATTAAAAAAATTTTATGTTAAATATGTATGTTTTTAAAATATATTTTTGAATTAATTAATGTTATTCTTTAAAACATTGTAACAGGCATATAACTTTAAAAAATAGTTGAATATAATAATAAAATTGCTAAACAGTACAACTTTAAATGTTTAAACAAGTCATTCGATTTTCTTGAAAAAAACAAGCAACCGACTGACAGAAGTTTGTTCAAATTTTTCAAATTAAAATGTTTAAAGCAAAACTACTCTTATTTATACTTGTTGGTTTACATTTTACATTTTCATTTCCTTAGAGCGTTTCAAAAGACAATCAAATACAATAGACAACAGATTTAGGCAGAAACAAATAAAAAAATCACGCGAAAAATCACAACCACCAGGGGCTGTGATTGTCAGCAAATGTCAAACGATTGTAACATTAACATTTGTTGATTTTAAATATTTAAATCGATGTAAAATCTATTGCTTTCACTTCCTTTGTGAATAGTATGACAACAGTTTATTTGCACATTTGCTTGGTTGATTCAATAAAAAGGCGGTAAAGTTCGGATTAGTTAAAGAGAAAAACTGCTCTTTTCTTCAAGGAAGTTAAAAGCGATGACTAAAAAACATCAAAAGTTTTTTTTTTTAATTAGCGTTACATGTAAAATATGTTGCAATTGAATGGAGGTATTTCTTTCTTTTATCTTAATCTTAAATTTTTGCATCATTAAACTAAAAGAAGTTTTGTTTGCTAATTTCTCTTGAGCAAAGAGCAAAAAACAATGGCATAAAAAACAATAAAACACAACTAAAATTAAAACCCAAAAAATGGCCAGCTCAAAACAAACAAAATCTTGAACTGAATATAGAAACGAAAGCAATTACAGGAAATTACTTTAAAAAATTACATAAACAAACATACAATGCATGCATGTATGTATGTATGAATGTACATATGTATGTGTTTATCGTTTTATCAATAAAATTAGATCGACACATGTGTTTTTCTAACTCCTCTAAAAACCCAGCTCAAAACAAAAGACTTAAGACATATACGGGATTTGTTGTTTGTTTTTTGGATTTAAACAACATGTGAGTTGTAATTTGTATGAGAATGTGTGTTAAACAACCCTCTATCTTGTGTAATTAAATTAATGACCACATTAGATTAGTGTGCATGTGTGTCTTATTCATTCTAATAGTTTACGAAATACATAAGAAAATATTCTTATCAACTTAAATAAAATCTTTTTTAAACCTCTGCAATCTCTTGCCATCTCCGAATATAAATGTTAAGTTATTTTTAAAAAAAATTTGAAATTGCATTTCTAATTGAAACTGACAGATAATTATTAACGTAACATTAACATCAAATTACATACATATATATGATGTTGTTTGCACCTTGTTATGTTAATAGTATGTATGTAGTTGTTGTTTT
The DNA here is from genome assembly GCA_003055125.1 of Paykullia maculata. Classification (NCBI taxonomy): domain Eukaryota; kingdom Metazoa; phylum Arthropoda; class Insecta; order Diptera; family Rhinophoridae; genus Paykullia; species Paykullia maculata. The sequence goes on along the minus strand of NDXZ01074284.1, from coordinate 358 downwards.
CTTTTACTTGCCGCCTTTGATGTTCCCTCTTATAAGAGATTAGCATTTGTTTATATTTTTGGCTCAGTTATGATAAAAGATAATCATAATTTGTTACTAATGTGAAGTAAATATTTTAAAGTAGGTTTTTTTGAGTAACATAAGATTTATATGTCAGTAACAATTACAAAATATTAAACCAAGATTTTCTGTTTAGATTTATGAAGTAATTAAATTCGGAACAGTGAAGGATAAAGTTTGGAACATTTAGTAAGTCCTCTAAAAAAATGGTAATTAATTAACCAACTGTTTTAAGCCAGAGTGTCACAAATTAAATACAATGATTTTTATACCCTTCACACACACACATGTGTTAAGG
>NDXZ01074156.1:0-11230 GCA_003055125.1 Paykullia maculata | reverse complement strand
CGAAAAAGTATATTTGGTTCATAGGACAGAATGTGTGTAACGCAGTGTTATTGAAAGAAACTTATTTTAATTTTATTCATTAAACTAAATATTTTAATGAAATTTTTAATTTATAACAGAAACAACGACTTAATCGCTTTTACAATTGAGTCCGTTTGCTATCTAGTGCAGCTGGACCTGTTTTATATTAGGATATTAAACCATAACTTAAAATAATCGTTCCCCTTTATAGTCCTACTTAATCACTGATTCTTGGTAACACAACTTCGCATGCCCTGCAGCGCGTGGAACAATTAAACGCAACGCGTTATTGGTTTATGCAAAGAAATCTAACTTTTGATAAGATTTTTCAGAACATTGCCAAGATACGATCCAGAATGCTTGCTTTACAGCTGCGAAAGTTGTGGCGCCCAGATGCCCGAAATCATATTCAAACTCTAATGTCAAATAGTTGTTCTTTTAATAAAACAAATTTTTTATTTTTAAATTTATAATTCACTGTACAGTGAACTCTCGGTAATGTGAACTTCCAATATAGTGAACTATCCAGTAATGTGAACACCTTTTTTGTTTTTAATAACACTCTAAATAGTAAATATTTACTGCCTGGCTCACAAATGCGAACGATATTTTCGTTTCGAATAAATATATTTCAAACAAAAACAAATTTAAACTTTTTGTTTTTGTTTGAAATATATTTATTCGAAACGAAAATATCGTTCGCATTTGTGGGCCAGGCAGTTAATATAAAAAGTGAATTTGAAATATAAAATCGTTAAGTTTTCAATTAATTATATGTTATGTTACAAATACCAAGAGTTTTAATACTTTCTAGACATTTTTAAGCAAAAAAACACAATATGGCGTTACAAGTTTTTACAATCAAAAATGTGAACTACCTTGGTTTTTATTAGTTCACATTATCGCGAGTTCATTGTATATTCTTGTAACTCAGTTTTTAGGCCTTAGAAAAAGCCTGTAAATATGTATTTATTATTGCATTTGTAATATAAAGTTTATTTTCAATCGGTAAAAAAAATATATAATAAATCTTTGGGATTTCCTGGGTGTTTTAAGCATGAATCCCAAGACTTCCTTAATTGGCATCCGTAATATTTAATATTCAAACAAACAATTTTAAATAGATGTAAGCAAACAAAACATATACATACATACATATGTATGAATGTTTGGTGTTGAATGACTACAAAACAAATGCAAACAAAACCAAAATGACAAATTGTCAGAACAATTGTTGTGGCTGTTAAAAGAAAAAAAATTCTGTTAAAATTATTTAGAAATTCAACAGCTCAGCAACAATTTTAAATGCTTTATTCAAACGATTAAGATATGATTGAAGATTATTTTTAAATAAAACATGTATAAACAAAAAAGATTAAATTTCTTTAAACATAATAGGGGTATTCGTTTAATCGCCTAAATGCCTCGTATACCTCCTAATATTATTACTACATATTTCAGTATTATATGAAAGTTTACGAGTTTAAAAGGTATATGAGGCATTTAAGCGATTAAACAAATACCCCTAATGTAATTAAAGTTGCAAAGAAACTGGTTTATCACAATAAGTCAATGATAATCCGTTTATAAATTAGATGTAAATTGACTTTTAGATGTAAAATAGTTTTAACATTTATTAGAGAGGCTACGATCATTAAACTGATGACGATTATAGAATATAGTAATTCCATTTGCATATTATTGTCACACTTCCTTAGCAGATACAGTTAAATCTTATATACTTATAAAATTCCCGTGCCACGGTGTTTGTAATTGAACTCCTCCCAAACGATTTGACCGATTATTATGAAATTTTGTATGTGGATTTGTTAGATATGGAAATAAAACGTAAGGTATATTTCATATCGCTAGAGGGCGTTAAATAGGGCAACAGGGATAAAAGCTCCCCCTCCCTAACGGATAGAGCTAGAGACTTTAAATTTGGATTGTGGGTTCCCCTCCCAATGTATGGATGCACTAAGAAGGGATTTTTAGAAATTCAAATATTTAGGGGGTAAAAAAAGAAAAAATCGGTAACCCTATATCTGCTAAGCCAAACAAGATACAAACAAAATTAAAAAGCATTGTATTCTACTTAAAAAATAAGCGAACGGGTTTCTGGTACATTTTTCAAATTCAAGGGCCTACGGGGTAAAAACGGGTAAAAATTATATTTTGGTATTTTTTTGGGGCCCCTTAAACTTTTAAACCAATAAACAAAAAAATATAAATAAGTTTTTGGTACTTTTTGGATATTCGAACTTATAGGGAAAAAAATTGTACTTATTTTTGGTACTTTTTTTTTAAAATAAATTTTTTGAATTTTGATAGAGTTTAAGAAAATCTTCTATTACTATTTAGACAACTATTTGAAAAAAAAATTTGGACACTAAAACGGGGACTAAAAGGGGGAAAACCGGGAAAATGCATTTAATAGTAAATTACTGGGCCGATTTGGGTAAAATTTGAATCACGGATTCCTTCAGACATAAAAAATAGTATGTTATAATAAAATTTGAATAACAATAATAATGGGTAAGAGAAAGGGAAACATTCGGGTAAACGGCTGGCGTTGTACCGTTGTACCGTTTAAATTTTAGGGTACTTTTTTATATTTTTTGAGTTTATTAGTCTAGAAACGCAAAATTATTGCTTTTAACTAAGATAAAAAATCATATATTTGGCAAAACGACGTTTGCCGGATCAGCTAGAATATGGATATATTTTGTTAACATTGTTTGGCACCACAACAAAACTTGTTTTGTTTTTTTATTCTATAGGCTTTTCTTTTGTTACAAAAAAAATTTCTCTGCAAACAAAAAAAAAAAAAACTGTTTCAAATAAATTGAATAGACAGACTATGGAAAAGCAAATCAATCTTTTACAATTTTCATGCTTTCACAGCTGCATTTGAAATGAATCTGACGTTATCTTGAAAGCACATCTACATCGGCAACTGTCATTAATACTTGAAAAGAAAATAATAGAGAAAATCTTTACTTACTAGCTTCTACTACGGATGGGCTAAATATAAATTGCCAAGAATTAGTAGGAAAAAAAACGGGCCAAAGTACTTTTCAACGGATATATTCATGCAATCAATTTGTTAAATGATTCGTAAGACAAATTGTATGACCGAAGAAAAAAAGTAGGTACTTTGCATTAGAATAAAGAAATCTGTACAAACATAATGGATTGTTCATGTAAAATTCGACCACATAAAAATCTTAATATTTATTTAGATTCCTCACCTTAATGGTCAAACGCACACATGATCCCATTTTATTTATGTGTGAATATTAATTTGTAAGCAAATACGTAACAGCAGCAGTTTGTTGTTGTTGTCATGTTTGTTTTTGCATATAACTCAGCTTTTACTTAAAGTCAAGGGTATTAAAACGTTTTCCAGGCCTAAATCTTGTATAAAGGACATTGATGAAAAAACCACAGCTGCCACGGCTTTTTGTTTAAATTTTTAACACTAATATAAATTCTTCTTAGTAAACAAAACGATAATCAAAAAATTATGTTAGAGAAAATAACAAAGCTGTCACGATGTGATTTTTAATCCTTTACAAGCAACAGAGTTTGGGCGTGACGACGTCAGTACGACATCTAATGTCGACTCCGGCCGACCCTTTCGACGTCGTAACAACCACGCTACGACTCAAATTTAAATCATTTTGGGAATCACAGGAATTCTGTGCTTTGCCGACCGCCAGTTTTATGACCAACAGTGTACCAATAACGACCAATTTTATTGGTCAGTTCCCTGATTTCATTATAATGAAATCAGGGAACTGATTTCATTATAATGTTGGTTGACTAAATATAAATAAACAATAACTTTAATCTTATTAGGTATTTTTTTGCAATTATTATTAATTGAAAATACAGAACTTCTAATCGTTAAACCGGCAACGCTTAAAATTTTACTGATTACAGTTTATGGTCTACTTCGAAATAATACATCTCTCAATCAAAAGTATAATATTTTCGAAACAATATTATTTTAAATTGATTTTAAAATTTCCTTCAAAGACATTTTTTTTACCAAGAATATTTTAATATTACTTATGCAAAATTAGGTAAAGATATACGTACATACCACTTAATCAAGTGGTTGGTCGGCGACCACATATGACGTCGCTATGACGTTGCAAGGTGACTAAAAGCAATCAGTCATTGTAAATTTATTAAAAATCTAGCGACCAGAAATATGTACTTATATAAAAATTGATTAAATCTAGCCAAACTCAAGTCGCGAAAAACTCAAACTGTGTTGCTGGGTTTATAAGTATGACCGGATTTTGTGTGAACCAAAAACTTAAAAATATTAAAAAAAAAAAAATTTTTGTCCCTAAATAATTTGTATGCAATAAATGTTGTAAATTTTTTCTTATGTGGCCAAACTTTTAAAAGCACAAAACTATTTTCTCAACTATGTACATATGTATTCAATTTTTATTGTAACATATGTATTGAAAGCTTTCCCATACTGCAACTTTGACACACCATAACACAAAGTGTCTTAAATAGAATTTTTAAAAGTTCACACAATGTTAAAAATATGTTTAGATACATACATACATACATATGTACCTATATATACCGCTACATGAAAGTGTGTAATTTAATCAGGCGAACAGACCATCAATTGAAATTTATTTAATATGGGATACTCCACTAAATAAACAAATTTCGAAAAAATTATATTTACAGTTAAAAATCTATAAAAGGCTCATACAAGAGCTAAAAATTCCTACATAATCTTAACGTTATTTTTCTTTTATAATAAACATATTTGATTTTAGTTCAAGTTAATTGTTATGTATTGCCCCATATATGTAAATATGTATGTAGTTTGGGTTAATCACCAGAAATTCCCTTTTATCTGCTGACAATATATGTATTTCAATATCATATTACCAATAAATGAGTACTCATGTGAATATTTCATTCATACATTACTTTCAATTGTTTTTAAAACATACTTAGTAGTAACTATATATGTATGTACATATGTATGTAGCATGTACATGTGTAGTGGTTACTTTTATCTTTTACTTAATTATAAAAAATATGTTTTCTTTTAGACATTCTTGTAAACTATTCATTCATTACATAAGAAATCCTTAAGGATAAAATTTCTTTGATGATTCAGCAGCTACCCAGCAAAAACAGGGTAATGAATAACTCTTACTCAATAACATACTTTTCAATGAGTATGACATACTGTCTGCATTACTTAGAAGTAGTTTTCTAATAACAAGATTATTTTGTGAAACGTAGTTTTTTTTTGATCGGATATACAAAAAGAAATAAAAGCTGCATACACTTTGGCTGAAAAAATTGTTAGGAGCCACTTAAATTAACTATTATGATTCTCATTTAGGTTAACAAACTTTGGGTATAACTAATTTTATTTTCGACGGATGTCTATGAATATTAGCTCTAAAGGTTTTTTCTAAGTGTTTCTGTAAAAGTAACGTACAGAAGAAACAAACCTCAGTTATGGTCTTAAGCAGCCGAATATAATACATTATTAATAATGAGTTATGTCAGCCCATGCAATCAATTGGATATTTTGCTTATTAAAAGCAAGTAGTTAAATAATATTTTATAAGTATTGTCTCATATAATTTCTGATTAAAAGTCTAACGGGCTGCTTTATTTGACATTAAAGTAACGACTTAACAAAATCCCTATTTGTAAGCGAGGGTGGTAATGACTTATTTAAGCCCCTATTTGTATTTTAACATCGCCGTGTTAAAGTAATGGGTTAAAATGCCAAAAATTAAGTAGTGCAACTACTGTATTTTTATCATATCAAACTCACTTCAAAGCAATGCAAGTTTTTTCTGGGTATATTTAGATTTTATTTCTATATTTTCGTAGACAAAAATGTGTTCACATTCAGCCATAATATCTATGCTATTTGACCCCTATTAGAATTAAATGGGGATAAAAATATTACTTTATAATGAAAGAAAAAAGTAGCAGTTTAAAGTGTGTTTGGACATGGTTTGAAGGTGGTTGCATTTGTTTTAACTTTGTCTAACTAAATTGTCATAAGACCATGATTTTCTATACAAATATTTTTTAAGAAAAAAACTTCGTACGTAACTCTGTTGTTATACTTATACAGTAAATGATGGTACATACCATACAAAAGATATCTATTATATGACAAATTAGTGGCACTATAACTTTTAAACACTTCTTACCATTTAAATGATAAAAATTGCCTTTGTTGGAAAATAAAAAAACTGGTTCTCCTTTCATCATCAGTTTGGGCCACAGTAAAGTATAGGTTCCCCATTGTGCAGTAATATAAATAGTACAGCCATTGTTCGCAAAGCAAATTTTAAACAGGCTATAAAGACGCTTTTATGTTCCTATTTTAAACCTTCTTAAATATATATTATTTTTTTTGTTTTATGTGTTATAAAACGTCTTTGTAAACTTTGAAAATAGTTGTGTTTATTTATAATTTTTTATAAAAGTTTTTCATTTCATTCCCTCTTTTATGTTAGCTTATAGATTTAAAAAAAATATTAACAAAAACAAACAAAAATACTCATACAAAAATGAAAATTACAATTAAAAGCATTATTCATATAATCATTTAAATTTAACAAAAAACTTGTTCTTTCTTTTGAAAATATTTTAAAGTTAAATAGTTAATTTTTGTTAAAAAATTGTTTTTATTATTGCTCTTAGGCCCGTTTTCACAACTTAGCAATAGTTAAAGTACGGACGTTATCCAACAGATAAAGAATATTTGGTTAAATTCACCTTAATGCTAAAATAAGGATTGCCCGACCTTTACTTTTAACGTAAGAATTGCAAAATTAAAGTTGTCTGTACTAGATGAAAGTGCCACTTTGTATGTAAAAGGTTATGGTCTGTGGTAACCAAAATCCAATGTTGCCATTATTTGGAAATTATATAATTTATTTTAAATGGAAGTTGTGAAAATGAAAAGAAACTTATTGTTCAGTTAAGCTAAAGTTACCTTTAGTTATCACGTATTTAATAGCCAACTCATGAAAACGGCCCTTAGTCATATAACCGGATAATTTAATATTCGTTTTTCTCCATCGTTAAATAAAAAAATGCTTAGACGACATATAGTGTTGGCCAAATATCGTTAATAAAACATAATAGAGTTGCCAACATACATAAAAGCATTTGTCAATTTTAGTACTGTTTTGCATATACACCATTTTTTGTAACAAACGTTTGTTAGCCTAAAAATGTTTTTCAACAAATGTGTAAATGTGTCCCATTGAATGTTCTCATTTAACTAAAACGCAATTATTACCATATATTCCTTTTAGTTTTTTTACATGCAAAACGATTATTTGTGCAATATTTAATTCCATTATTTTTCGAATTTGTGCACAATGAAGCATTTGTTTCGCGTGATTGTTGCACGTCCTAATTTAGTGAGAAAAAATATGTTTGTTTTCAGTAAAACTAAACACGATTTGAATTATAACTTGCCGAAAACTACATATGTCCGAACAGCATTTCATGAAAAGTGTGTTTTGATTGGGATTTTACTACCGTCAGCTTAACGCAGTCTTTAGTTTGGTTGGAACAATTATAAGAGGATTATTTTTCCTGTTGTGTAAAATACACAGCAGAAGCTGTGCAGATAATACAAAAGGGCAACGTACACGTATTGGGATATATCTCATAGTCAATGACTGATGGGACATCCCTGTACCAGGACATTTTCCTTATCCTGGTTATCATTTTCTGAAACGCACCCTATAGAACACTATTTAAGCCATAACCAACCAATTCACATCAAAGAAGTTTGTGTATCCTTAAAAAAAAATACGGTTTGAAAGGGTTAAGTTAAAGTAAGAAATGGTTTGCAAAGCAAAGTATCAAAATAATTGATTTGTATTGTTGTTAGCTTATATAACTAGCAAATATATTTTAAATCTGAATTTGAAACTTAAAACAAAAAATTAAAATATCCGCAAATTCACCCGTTCGCATAATTTTGGACCCTAACGGCTCAAGTGTGCTCTCTCTTTATTTTTTTTTTAACTCTATAGTTATGGTATTTAAAAAAAAGTTTGCTAACTTTTGGTTGATTATAAAAAAACAATGTTTTTTTTAATTGAAACTTTAAAATTTTTAAAGAAGCATCTGACAACACTGGTCTTGCCTTAAATATTTACCCAACGAGTTTGTATCACTCGTTTTGATTTAACCTTTTTTTAATTTTCTTACATTGTTGTATTTGTCTGATTGCTTCCTCTTAACACAAGTAAAATTCAAAACATTGTTTTTTCGTCTTTTTTACAATAATTTGTTTCTTTTTAATGCCAATGAAAGTAGTTTTTTTTTTTGCTTTTGATAAACTCTAATTATGTATGTGTATGTTGTTTTTTATTCTTTTTTAACCATGTATGTACGTGAAAGATCCGGTGTCGATGTCACGACAATCTCATTTACATTGTGGTTAACATTTGTAGTCGTTTGAACACAAATCCTCATGGACACATGTGCGGAATGGCTGGGTTGGTGTATGACAAATCAATACCTCTTGATTTAATTCAATTGATCTCATATACATGTAATCAATGAAGAAGTTTTTTTCTGTTTGATGAATGAACTTGGTTCCCACAACGATGGCTTTTGAGGTTTTTAAAAGGACATTTTAGAATAATAGGAATTTGTATGCAAATGCAAATATATTGGCCTTTTTTTATATTAATTGAAACTAGTGACCTTTAGTTAATCTACTTATATATGTTGACAATGTTTATAAGAATAATATGACTAATAAACTGTTTTATCATGGAATAGTAAAACATGGAATAACATGGAATAATAAAAGTGATTCGTCTCAAGGGTGGAAACGATTAGACTTATTTTAAATAAAAAGTTTCACGCCCCCTGCTTAGATCCAATCTATGTTTGTTTTAAATAGTTAACATCAAGTCAATAGGGTATAAAGTTTCCCAGTAATTTCACAAACTGTACTTGTTTATTCAATTAAATTTTTGGTTGAAATAAAGAAATTTATATATTACATTTATTTACGTTAATAACAGATAGAGATAGTTTTTTAGTTTTATATTTCAACCATTTCCCCGTATTATCTTAAATACTTTTGGTATTTTAATACCAGACGCGGGTCTGTGCAACATCTGGATGCCTAGAAAAAAAATAGTTTTAACCAACCCACGGAAAGAGGAAAATAGCCCGGTCGACTTCTCTATCAAAAAGGATAAGGAAAGTATATACATTATGAAATCGCTGTTAAATATTGTAGAAATTAATATTACCTTTGCCTCTACTGGCGAAGGGTATAGAAAAGTGAAAGTTAAAAGTTTGAAACAGCATCAACATGTGTTGACACAAATGTTGATTTCTAAGAAGTTCATTTTATTTGTTTAAAAAATGTTTAAACTTAAAAAAAAAAGTGTAAACTATTAAATGAGGGTATTTAAATAAAATATTTGTCATTTGTTTATTATAAAACGAAGATATTAAAGAATGTTTCTTAAAAAATTCATTTTAATAAACACATTTGAATATGATGCAGCTTATTCAAACAACTAAACTGCAGGTTGTTTGTAATTGTCATTGTATTATTGCATTTATGTTTTATTAAAGTTAAAACTGAAATTTGTAATAACATATTTTTTTAAAGCTCTCGATTTATGTTAAATATGAATTTAGAGAGATATACAAAGTGTTGCCATAATAGTTACTTAAATTTAACTTTACTTTTTGGCAAAAAAGTTTTAATTCTGTTTTCAGTTCTAAAAAAGTTTAATGGCCAGTTTTTGAGTGCTGTTTTTATCGTTAAGTTCTATTTAAATGCAGAATTCAGTTTTTAGTACACACTTAAATACAACTTAAGTGGCCAATCTTCTGCATTTAAAGTCTATTTAAGTTTTATGAATTACCATATGATTTTGACTGTTGTTTTTGTTGCCCTAATTTTAGTAAACAAACAATTTTTGTGGCCTTTCATAAGAATGTTTTGTAATTTAAGAAATAATAAATAAAATATTAAACTTCATTGGCATACAAGCGCATGGAGGGATAACATCAATACAACCAACACCTTAAAAGTGATTTTTAAGTTAATAATTAGTGTTAAACCAAAAATATTTTTTTCTATTCATCAGCTGTTTTTTGTAAAAAAAAAGCCATTTGATGATGCTACCATACTTTTTCATTTAACATTTGATGATGCTACCATACTTTTGTGTCATTTAAATAAGAACATTAAATTATCACTGAAAAAATGAAACTGCATTTAAGTGTTACTTAAATTTAAATGACAACTAGCTAAATGCGTATTTAAATACAAAGTCAAAAACTGGCCTAAGGATGATTCACGCATACACCGTAATCGGCACCAAAAACGAAATCAGCGACAAAAAATAGAAAAAAACGTCGCTGATCAGCAATAAAAATATTCGCTGTAAAAACAAATTTTTTTTACTATATTTCTTCAAATTAACAAAATTGTCAAAAAATTAAAATTAAAAAAACAATATTTATTCCTTTTATTTTTTTTCGTAATTTTTATATTGTTTTATTTTAATTTTTTTTTTTTAAAGGCTAGAAGTTCGAACATTTTTTCATATTAATTAGGAAATGAATATCTTTTTATATCATGCCTTAATAAGAAAAAAATCCTAGTGATTTCTGCTTTGCAACATTTTGATAATAGTTTAGTTAGAAAACGACTCTTAATGATTATTATGTTTTTTTTTTTTATTCGCAATGATTTTTCTAAGCAAAATATACTTATAAATAGATGTTTCAATTGTAAGATTTTATATTACTTTTGCTTGATATTAATTAAAAGAGATACATTATTTCTGGAAAGAAAGAGAAACATTTTAGTGTTTTAAAGTGCTATGGGTCACAATTGTTGGTATTGTTTCGCTTACAGCCCAAAAACTTTATATATTTATTATTTTTATTTACTTCAATATTATATAAAAAAAAATGTTTCTTGCGGCAAACATGCAATATGCGACAAAAGTATATATAAGTTTTTAATACTAATAATGAATGAGAATTAAGTTGTAAAGTGTGTATAATGACAATAAGGAGATGTTGAGTAGAAAAATGTTACATGTTGCAGCTCAGGAAAAGTGACAAGTTGTAACAAAAAAATAAAATAAAACAGGAGCAAAAGTTTTTTTTTTTTTTTTTT
>NDXZ01074155.1:0-14728 GCA_003055125.1 Paykullia maculata | reverse complement strand
GCCGGTTGTTAATGGATCTTGCCAGTTTTCAATACTGATTTTGTCGAAAGCATTTCCAAAAGTTCGATACCACATACAACCCTGGGTGACCTATTGGCGCTACGAAAACTTGATTTCAACATACACACGGACAGACGGACAGACGGACAGAAGGACAGACGGACATGGCTATATCGACTTCCCTATCTAAAAGGATCCCAAATATATATACTTTATAGGGTCGCAAATGAATATTGAAGAAATTACAAACGGAATGACAAACCTATATATACCCTTAACACATGTGTGTGTGTGAAGGGTATAAATATAGAGAAAATATTTAAGAAGTATGACATATGTCTGTCAAAAAACCTCAACCAAAAGGTTTGCGCATATAATTGTCCATTCACACAAGGAAAGTTTTCTTTTCAAAGTCTATAGTTCATAGAAGAGACAGGAAAAAAGAAAGAAGGGAGCGTAAACTTTTTTGTAATGTAAAGAAAACGCAAACCAGACAATAAAAAGTGCTTACAAAGCCTTAAAAATAAAAAAACTTTAGCAAAACAAAAAACTTTGTCAAAATAAACTTTTGCTGTCTGATTATAAAATTTTTCAAAGTAAAATTTCCCAATGCGAATGCTGTATAATATGATATCATACTATTTTTAGTTTAAAGAGTTTAGAAAAACAAATGACAAGACCTAAGTTAATAATAAAAAAAAAAACACTTCCGAAGAAAGGATGACTTCATAAACGTTTACGGATCAACAATTTTTATACCAACAGGATTTCATGGAATTTATGTTTTAATTGGAACTATTATTTTATTAGTATGTTTAATTCGACATTTAAATAATCGCTTTTCTATAAATCATTATGCAATGCATAGCGTTCATAGGAACCGTAGCCTTAGTTTTGGCAATGCCGTTTGCTCATAATTGCATGGAAACCAATTTTAGTGCGCACATATGTCAAATTTTAGCATTGTTTTTATTTGCGATTCCTTAAACTGTACCCAGTTTGTGCAACAAACAAAACATACAAGAAAACATTTATGCGTTCGTAAATGTATGAAAATGTCACGGCATTATTTGACAATACAGTGTTGCTATAATGTATTGCTTTGCCTTGTATGCCCATTGTGTTGCATTGCAAACTGCGTTTATAAAAACAGCCAAACCCTGGTAGTTGACACAAAATTTAAAATTGTGTCATTTTTATACAGCCAAATATAGCGCTCTTGTTTTTATACCCTTCACCATAGGTGGCAAGGGTATATATAGCTTTGTCATTCCGTAGTTTCTACAATATTCATTTGCGACCCCATAAAGTATATATATTCTGAATCCTTATAGATAGGGAAGTCGATTTAGCCATGTTCGTCTGTCCGTCTGTCTGTCTGTCTGTTTGTCTGTCTACTAACGGACGCGTTAGTAGTATCAAACAATTAGAAATTCTCCTGAGATGTTTGCTGTTGAAATCCAGTAATATCACTTAATAACTGACCGAAATATAAACCAAAAAAGACGACTACCAATTTTTATTTTTTTTTACTCAAAAATTATTATATTTGTGTGTAAGACATGCCTTTTGTGGAATTTTAAGAGAAAAAAAATTTCCGAGATAAGCAAAAAAAGCTTTTTTTTACACAAATTTAAAAAAAAAATTAATAATTGGCCCAGAATCAGCCTAGATATGGGCGAAAAGCCTCTATGGACTAAAATGATTATCATAAAAAAATCAAGTTTTCTAGGACTTTAGATACCTTTCGGACATGTAAATACATACGTACATACATAAGTATATATATACACACTATCACAAAAAATCCCCTCTATCAAACCACCAGCTACTGATAAAGAAAAGAACAAATTTTCTTAAAAAATAGATAGTATTTCCTTTAAACTTAAAATGGTAAAATACCGCCAAAGAACAATGTTTAAGAAAAAAATAAACAAGTAAGAGCGCTATATTCGGCTGAGCCAAATTTTGTACATCTTTCACCACGTGTAGGTGTATGTACGGACAGACGGACATGGCTAAATCGACTTCCTTATCTATAAGGATCCAGGATATACATAAGTATGTATATATGTATATACTTTCTGGGGTTACAAATTAATATTGTAGAAATTACAAACGGAATGAACAAACCTATTATACCCTTGCCAACTGTGGTGAAGAGTATAAAAAAGAGAACTAACAAACAAACATTTTAGACAACAAAAGAATGATCATTTAAATTTGGCATGAAAAGAATAAAATACAATTTGATATATTATTTATTTTGCTATTGTTTGTTGGAGTCTCCCCACCTCCCGCTCTTGATGCTACCTTAAACCCATAATTTGGCAAACATCTTAAAAGGTATACAAAATTATTTGCTAAAAAAAATCAAATAAAAACACAAATAATTTTTGAATTGAAAGATTTTACATCGACAAGACAAAGAATTATCAGACATTATTTAATAGGTTGTTTTAGTGTTTTTTTTTTAACATTTTGATGCAATTTGTTAAGCAATCTTAAGGAATTTTAAAAACAACATTTTTGTGAATTATGCTAAAAAGGTAAATAAAAATTTAAAACAAAAAAATATGTATACAGACATATATATAAAAATAATGAAATTTTCAAGAAAACTTAAAAATTTTAGAAGAAAAAATTAATATGTAAATAAAGAGGGAAGTTTGTAAATGAAAAAAAAATAATTCCTTCGAACCGGATTTGAACCAGTGACCTATGGATTTCCACAGTGTTAAATTAACCTCTACAGTCCACCGCTCTACCAACTGAGCTATCGAAGGTCATGCCAACAATGTGTCAAATTTCGTTTTTATATGTGTTTAAATATATTAGAGATAAGTTAATATTTAGACAAACACCTGCCGTGGTTGTTGTATTTACTAATCAGTGTTTAAATTTGTTAACTCAACACAGCTAACAAACGTAATGGATTTTCCTAATACATAAACCAAAAAAACAAATGCGTGTTTAGTATCACTCAACATGTACGAGAGTTGATATAAAACAGCAAAATAAACAAGCTAAACAAATAGTAGGAACGTAAATTTATATAAAAATACATAAATGGTACATATATCAAACAGGGGAAAAATAGAGATTATAAGTGACCCCAATATTATTAAACTACATCTTTTGAAATTTATTAAAGGTTTATTAAATAAATTTTGAATGGAAACTTTGTTTCATAAACCTTTAATAGGTCCAACAATTGATTTTGATTACGGTCGTAAAAATACATATTGATAAAAATAATAAAGTTTAAATAAATACACAATATTTAAACATTTTATTAACATTTTTAAAATTTCATTGTTTAATCTAAAAAATAGTTTTTATTATTTTATTTTCAATATTTTTAAAAAGTTTTATATTAAACTCAAAATATCAGCATTATCAAACATACATATGTATAAACAATTTCACAATGATGCCACACAACGGTGTAGGGGAAAAATTAAGCATATAAAAAAATAATAATGAAAACTTTTTTATGTAAAACAAGTAAGAGCGCTATATTTGGCTGTGCCAAATCTTATATACCGTTCACTACCCATTATTTATGTATGCATGTGTAAAAAATAAATAAATAGACATTTACACACAAATAAAATAATTTTTGTGTAAAAAGAAAAAAAAATTTTTTGCTTATATCTCGTAAAATTTTTTTTTTGCTTATATCTCGTAAATGTTTTTCTTTTGAAATTCCCCAAAAGCATGTCTTACACAAAAATATAATAATTTTTGAGTAAAAATAAAAAAAAAATTGGTAGTAGTCTTTTTTGGATATTATTTCGGTCAATTATTAAGCGATTTTACTGGATTTCAATAGCAAACCCTTGTCACCTCTGGTAAAGGGTATAAAAAAGAGTAAACAATATATCTTAAAAAACTTAAACAAATGAAGTAAAACACTACTTTTTTCACTTATTGAACAAAAGTTGAATTAATTAAAAGAGCGCCACGTTAAATTCCCTTTTTAATGAAATACATAATTTCAAAAATAATCAATTCTTGTTTTAAAGTAAAACTACATCCATACATATGTATGTGTGTATATAGGCATCGCATTTTGACATCATAGCCGGCGTATTTTGTTAAAAAAGTTTTGCACTAAATAGTATTCACCTTTGGTGTTATTAATCAAAATATTTTTTAGCATAAAATTTTATTCAACACAACTTGTGTTAGACGCCAACTACATACTGCTTGTTTTTGTAAGTTATTTGTATTTACAATCACGTAGCCTTCGATAGCTCAGTTGGTAGAGCGGTGGACTGTAGAAATTAAATAAGAATTGTAGAAATCCATAGGTCACTGGTTCAAATCCGGTTCGAAGGAGTATATTTTTTTTTTTATTTAACTCGATTTTTTTTTAATTAAAATTAAATGAAGCCTAACAAATAATTGATCATATTATTTATTTGTAAACTTACTTACAACTACACATCAAATAAGAGCAGTGATTTCAACTAAGGTATCATTGTTTATTATCGTTGTTTTTTGTTAATTTAACGTTTTACTTGTTGTTCCCGTCAAAATTTCACCAAATCTTTACTTCATGATTTAAAACTTCTGCACCTTTGCAAGGCAAAACTTTTAAATGAAAATGATAGCATTAAAATAAAATATTTATACATAACAAGCGGACCCGGCGAACTTCGCCTCGCCCCAATTTTAAGCCTTCAGACAAACTTTAGATTAATAATACAACACAAATATTTCCGATTTTTCCAATCAATTATTTTGTGCAAACAATTTTAATTGGTTTTTTGGTAAGTTTTAACTTTTAATAAAATTATAATTCAAAATTCTAAGCCCTATTATGTTTTGCATAGCTTTTACAAACTTATAAATAGAAGTTTAACAAAAAGTGAGTTTATACCAAATTTTTAATTTTAAAGCTTTTAAAACTTGTTGCTGTGAACTGTACGTTTGTTTTTTTAGGTTGGTAAGTCGGTAATAGAACAACGGTTTGGTCTGATAAAATATATAAGAACTATGAAAATGAAGGAAAAATATTATGAGAAAGAGCGAAATTAAAAATTTAAAAAAAAACTTGGTCTCGAATTAAAAATGCTTACGAAAAACTATTTATCTTCTTTGCTGCGTAAGTCGTTATTTGTTAAACGTTTAATTTTATAATTTTGCAATTACAAAATCTTCGAGAAATTAAATAAGTAACAGTTCATGAACTCGCTGTAAATACATATTATGCGTTTATTAAACTTTACCTTTTGGTAAAATGCCCTAAGTTGAATTCAAAAAAATTATAAGAAAAATAAAATTTCGCTTATAAATTCCTATTTTTATTTCAAGTCTCACAAAATAAAATTGCGATTAAAAGCTTTGCATCGCCGAAAAAAAGATGAACGCCTTCTGCTTGATATGCCAACCACCGATCCAGGATCTGATTTATTATTTTCAACCGATGACGAGTACATCGATGTGAATGGGCATACTACAAGTTATGGCCCAATGCCGCCACGCATTAGACGCCACCTTTTAAAAAGTGAGCTACAAAGACGATATATAGAAGAAATAGGTGATGGTCTTAGAAATATGCCACCCGAACTGATAATAACATCTCCGACAAATAAGGGAAAAGAAAAAAATAATTCGATGCGAGTTCCTTATAAGCCAGGAGAGAAAAAATCACTAATGACAAATGAAATGCCCTGGAAAGGAAAGCCGGCGAAGAGAACCAGTTCATGGTACAATTTGAATACAGGACAATCGCCAAATCTGACGCCCTATAAAAGTGGTGCAATAAAAAAGAAGTGAGTTTAAATAATTTGTACCAAATTTTTTGTTAATTTTTTTGTAGAGCTCAAAGTTTTTTTTATAGGTCTTCAACTAAAAAAGAGTCATTAAGTAAAGATGATTTAAACATTAAGTTGTCTTTAAAAAAGAAAATATGGACTGGCATTCAGCCGGACGACACGCAGCTAGGTATTGACCGCTCTAGACCATTATCATGGGTAGCTCCACAGCCTCTAAAAAATAAAAATATTACGGCAGAGCATTTGAATTGCCGCCTCAATTCATCCAAACTTTCGAGTAGCAACCATCCAAAAAAATTGGAAAACGAAGCATTATTAACGTAAGTACATTAAAAAAGTT
Organism: Paykullia maculata; assembly: GCA_003055125.1. Lineage (NCBI taxonomy): Eukaryota > Metazoa > Arthropoda > Insecta > Diptera > Rhinophoridae > Paykullia > Paykullia maculata. The sequence continues at coordinate 8,602 of NDXZ01074155.1, read as the reverse complement.
TAATATTTCATGAATTTTTTTAATTAAAATTTTTTATCGAGAATGTCTTTTCTTATAGAGCCTGTTCTCAAAAGCTTTTAGAATGGCAAACAAGCAGTTCAAATACCGAAGTTGTTCCACGTATTCGAAAAGCCAAAGTCCCTGTTACCTTAGTTAAACCAAATAGCAATGAAGATCGCACAACCTCCATATTTAAGCACTTTGCCAATATGCAAAAATCCTGCACGGAAAATATTTCTATAAACCCAGAAACAAAAGAAATTAATGGCAAAACAAAAGCAAAAAGGTTTTTTTTATAAAAATATCAATTAAACAATCTAAAACTTACTTTAAAAAATGTATTAATTTTAGAACCACCATACCCAAACTAGTCGAAACTAGTAAAATCTTTGGAAAAATAACCAAATCTAAAACACGCAACAATCTCGCCAACTCTCAACGTTATATGGTCAAACAAACGGAAAATTTACATAAATACCAGAGGCATAGTAGTAAATTTAAAACTGGAAGCTTAGTAGTAACAGCTGTCCGCACTGCTAAAGCTAGCGGGGGCACAGCAGACACAAAAAAGAATAAGAAGTTAAAGTCGTTACCAAATGGCAGCAGTTCGCATTCAAATAGTTTGGAATGTACCGAGACCCGAAACCCCTTGACGTATTGCAAAAATTCTATTGATAAAAATGGTCAAGCCACACCTCTAGTGCGAAAAGTTAAAACAAAACTAAAAAAGAAATAAATATTCACGAATGCCTAACACAAACTGCAACTAGTTTATATGCAATTTATAAGAATTCTAACAGATGGACAACAAAATCGCAATAAAACTAATAAAAATGTTTGATTTTGTATTTTTTTTTAGAAAAATTTTGTTTTTTCTTAAGATATGTGTGCGGTTGCAACCCGAAAATTCTCCTAAATTTTGGAAATTTTTCTTTTTTAAAATAATATAGAATCGAAAAAAATCTATAATTAAATTTAACAAAAAATGTCTACAAATGTAACTTTATTTTCCTTTGTTTTGGTAGTTATTATTTAAAGAATTGTGTAAATAAAATAAAAAATAAAAGAAAACATTCCAAATTTTGGCAAAAATTCGAAATACAGAACTGGGACGAATATCCAGGTTTTATATTCAAACATACCTATTAACATTAATTAATTTATTATTAATTTTTTTGTAATTTTAAAACTGGAACATAACATTTAGAATACAATTTAATAAAATCAAGTTTCCGATATTAGCTGAGTGGAACTCATTTTCAAAATCAGCTAAACGGTGTCATCGCCAGCCCTTTTTTTCATCGGTGCTACTCGTGAATTTTTTTTACTTAACTCAGTTTTATAGAAATAGAATATTGAAATTTTAAACCTGTTTTACTTTTAAAGGGAAAAAAAAGTTTAACTACAAAAGGTGATTGATTGCACTTCGGTGGATTTTTTCAGCTTTTTTAAAAATAAGGTTTTACACAATGCGCATTTACTTCATTCAGGTGGTTGGCACAAACAACTTTTGACAGATAGGCCTTTAAGGATGAGGCACATAGAGTCCGTCATACGTTATCCGTCGTAATTTTCAACTGACATAAACGTGATAACGGAAAAAGCTGACTCAATAAATACTTTGTAAACAGACACACAACACAAAAAGCAAAAGAAAAAAGTCAGCTTATAATTGTCAAACTACTTAACGTACATTAAAAATTGAAAGTCGCCCAACTTTAGTACTCTGCCTTGACGGTGACGTACCGAATGGACAAAGTTAATAGGAAAACATGTATTCCAACTTAGCTGTCAGTTAAAAATGACGACGCTTGCATGTGGTAACAAAGGGTGAGACCAAGTCAAATTCATCAGGTATATGCATCGGCGAATTGGTACAACAAAGCAACTTTTTTCATAGAGCCCTTTTGTCAAAAGTTTGAATTCGCCGTTAAAAAAATATAAACAAACAAAAACCAAATTACTAAAAATAAAGCTCGTGTTTACGATGATTTTACACAGAAAAACGTTGTTAAATACGTTGATTTTTTGTGTGTGTTGTTTTTATACTTTTATTTATGTTTAAATGTAAAGTTTCTTGTGGTTTTAAGAAAATACTGTTACAATAAAAATTTACAAAATTAAATTTGAAAAAAACATTTTTTATCAACCGCATACAACCTGTATACAAATAATTAAAAAATAAAAACTTAAACAAAGTTTGACAATAAGCCTCTCGATCAGCTGGGCTGTCAAGGTCACCTGTTATAAATTCGCCTTGGGTGAGACGATACAATCATGCGGCGGCGTTACTGTAATAAATCGTCTGGCGCGACTAGCCGCTAAATTTAAGCCGGATGGCTTTGTTTTCTCTCTGTTACTGTACCGCTCTTACAAATGCAATTTTACATGTATGTATGTATTTTTTTGACTAATTAATTAAAGTACCTAATTGTAATGATAGCCATAATTTAAAAAGGTGCAAAAGCACTTACTTAAAGCATTGCACTAAAATCAATCTTCATTTATTAAATAATTTACAACTTTCGGCGAAAAAATCAATCACTATCCCCCCAAAAACATTGTTTTTGTTTTTTAATTTTTTGCTCCATGGTAATTTTTTGTATACATTTTTGCTTACAAAACTTATTGCACTTACCCTTTTTGTATTTATCAAAATGTTGAAAAAGCTCACTTTGCACTCTTATTTGTATAATAATAGTTATTATTTACACAAACTAAAATTAATTTTACTAATAACCCTTTACCGTACACCAAAAAAAAAACGAAGAACTTACAAACGAAAAATCTTTCTCAGGCATACACGCGATTTTCTTTCACACCATTCTTAAGGTTGTCAAAAGAATTTGTTTGACATTCCGTTGCAAGTTATATTCAGTTTAAGAGTATGTTTTCATGATGTGTTCAAAATAACCAACATAAAAGATCTTCGTTAAGTGATTGCTAGAGTATTATAATTATAAACTAATAAAAAAAGAATTAAACAAATAAACTGATAATAAATTATCTTATGGATTTTAGTTTGCACTTTTCAATCTGATTTTTAGGCGGGTAGTTATTTAGTAAGAGTAGCAACAAATTAAGGAAGTTTTAGTCAAAAAACAATGTTAGCCTGGGAAAAAAAACATCTTAAGATTATAAGGAAAGCAATTCCAACCCCAAAGCATTTCCCATATTACATTCTATTAACTCTAGGAACATAAAATTAACATATAGAAGATTTCAGAGAGATAAATTTCTAACATAAAAATACCAAGTTTCGAAATTTTTTTTTTTTGTGTAAACATTTCATTTATTGTGAAGAACCTAAACACATTTTTATATCCCAAATATATTAGAAGTAATCATGTTCCAACTTTCACGTATTCATAATTTTGATGTTATCCATATATTAAAATATACAAAGTTATACATTTACATGGGAAATGATTTGCTTTATTTGTTTTTCTCCCCTATTTGTCATCTTTGTGTGAAATTGTACCATAACAATACAACACTGTAAATCATAGCACAAAAGGCGAAATTGCGAAGAAAAGTGAAAACATCAAAGAATTCTTGGTGGAAAAGGCGAAAAAGTTACAAAGTGTCGGCGTCTTTTTTATTACAATTGTTTTAAGTTTAAACAAAAAAGAAATGCTTGGCAGATTTCAAAATTAAGTGTGTGTATTATAATATATATTTTAACCTAAACAACTGTTGCAATTGCAGAAATATTCAACGCGAAAATAAACATCAAACAAAAATTGTTATTAAGCTTTTCTGTGTAAAAAATGGTAAAATATGTTAGGAAACTAGTGTATTTGTGTGCTAACGAATAACGTTAGTTTAACATTCATTAATTTGTAGGACAATTCGTTGGCAAAACACGTTTCCTTGCGAAAACGACCGACTGTTTAGTGTAAAATAGTAATCGCAAAGAAAATAAAAGGCAGCCCCAGTTAATAATATAATAATATTGAGGTTAATTTAAAATTAAATTTCTTTGTACTGCTGCTGTAGTTACTATAATGGGCGATTTATTCGATCAACTAAAATTGGAGGGTCCGTTAAAGAAAACTCCGTCGCCCGCTAAAAGTGCATCACCAACAAAAAGTAAATATGGCAAAATTATGGAACAGTTTAATGAGAAACTCGAATCAAGTTCGTTGGGTACGCGACGTGAATCTATGCCTTCGCCTACCACGATTAGCACTTTGTTAAAGAAATCAAAAGGTCAAAAGGCTCGTAGCCTCTCTCCACCGAAGTACGGTGGTAACAATGTTATAAAATCTCTTAAAATCAAATTGGAGCGTAAAAAAATCGAGGAATTTCTCACCCGACCTCTCGAAGAACATGCCAACAATATACGCAAAAAAGAAGAAAAAATCAAAAATACTATCAAGCATCAGCCGAAAATCACCCCAACAAAGGCCCAACAAAAACAGTTTGAACCATCTGTGCGTCAAAATAAATCGAAAGCGCCAGAGTTAAATGAGTTAAAAATCAGACCCTTTAAGGTGAGAATTCATCGCGATAATTTGAAAAATTTGGCGAAAGAATTTAAAAAGAAAAATATTAAGAAAGAAGGATCAAAGGCCTCAAAAAGACCAGCACCAGAAACTGCATCAATATCACCGCCGTCAAAAAAACGAAAATTGTTGGAAAGTAAAAGTAAAAGCAACTTTTTTATAAAACTCAATACGTCGCCACCAAGTAAAATGGAAAAAAAATTGAAGAGTCTCTCAAAGTCCTCATCTTCGCCCTCCGCCAACTCTTCTTCGTCTTCATTAATGGCCCGTCATAATAAAATTAAAAATTCTAAGTTTAATACCATTACAACTCCCACGAAATTTTCACGCTCTCAATTAATAGGCTCTTTTGGGAAGCGTTTTTTTAATGTCCAAGTAAAAGTCGAGCGTTGCACCCATCCCCTCATGTTAACCTTTAATTCAAATGATCGTGCCAGACGCCTCCAAGCTAAACGTAACAATAAATCAAAAAATCTTTCGGTATCATTTCGTGAACAAGTCGAAATATTTGGCGGAAGCTCAGATTCCGATGATAGTTGTGACGAAAACTTCTGTGCTACGCCGAAAAACAACAGAAATAAAAGTAGCTCAAACAACTCTAAACCAATTTCGTCCGCTTCCGTTGTTATGCCCGCTCGCTTAAAAAAAGTCGAAAATGGCAAAGTCGTTGATGACATTGAATTGGATCCATCGTTGTTTGTGGATCCAAAAAATTTATTGGCTAGTACACCATTTTCTCCCGGACGCAAAAAACGTGATCACAAATCGTTTAGTCCACTAAAGGATGAATGTTCACCAAGTCCTCGCAAAGAACAGTTAAAGTTAGCCAACGAAAAAATACCACCAAGTGGTCTACGACGTTTAAACATTGACGAGGAAGACGATGATGAAGACGATTGTGAATATATTGGTTGGTATAATTTTATGTAAAAAAAATGTTCCAAAAAATGTTTATTTTTAGAAATTTAAAAGTTTCTGATTTTAGTTAGTTATTAAAATAAGCGTTGGTAATTTTAGTACGAGATTTTAATAATCTCCATCATAAGTAGAAGAATTCAAGTTACAAAAAAATAAAGAAAGAAAATTAAACTTTAATAAGTATATTAATATATTATATTAGGGGAATTCGTTTAATTGTTTAAATGTCTCTTATACATCTTTAACTTTAAATATTATGTGAAAGGTAAAGAAGTATAAGGCCAGGGCCACGCAATGAGCGGTGAGCGGCAAAAAATTAAAACATGGAATACTATTGAAGTGACCACGCAGAAATGCCGCTCATTGCGTGGCCACTTTAATAGTATTCCATATGTTTTAATTTTTTGCCACTTATTGCGTGGCCCTGGCCTAAGAGACATTTAAGCGGTTAAACGAATACCCCTATTATGCACATAAAAAATTAAATAAGATTTAAAACCTAAATCCATTCATACATATGTACATATCTATATGTACATATGTACATACATATATTTAATTTTACCTTTTTGTTTTCATTTCTTTAACAAAAACAATTGTGCCTCAATTAACCATGAAATTTTATTATATGGACTGTTTGGGTTTCGCTGATTCTAAATAAACGATTCTCTGTATTAAGCAACTATATATTGGTAGAGGGTATTTGAACGAATATAATTTGTTTATTTAGAGTTTTTTAATTTATATGTTAAGTTAATATTTAATTTTTTAATACCTATTTAGTACCTATCGAATTGCCAGGAAGACGTACTTCACGTACTAGCTCCAATACTTCTCTATCATTAGTTAATGCCGTAGATGACTTTCCGGAGATTTTTGATGGTGTTGACTTTACAACAACGGCTATCAATAATGGGCGTAATAATGATTCAGTCGAGAAATCTAGAAAAAATGACAAACAAAAAGACACAGCAGAAAAAAATCTGGATAATGGATCCGAAGATAGTTTTCAATCTGCAAAAGACAATCTTACCGGAAAGAGCTATGATTCAAACAATTCATCATCGGCTTTGAAAGTTTCTCCAATTCCTTTAATAAATTTCGAACTGGATAACAATAAAACAGCTGGCGGACAATTATTACAAGCAAACGGAAATGGATATAACGAGACCAGCAGCAAGCATATGAATGCCTTAAATGCTATGGATGATATTTCAATGAATTTTTTTCTGGAAGGTATTTTTTGTATTTCATATTTAAATATCCACTTTCTTTTAAGATGAATTGTTTTTAGATTCTCAAACGAACGAGACCGATACACATGCTAAGTCTTTTGTCGATAGTTTAATTAATGATACTATTGACAAACTATCGAAAGATATAGATGAGGGTGCAACGGATACACAATATAATGATACAACTTAAATATACTCTTTTAAATCATAAATATTGGCAATTTTCTTTTAGATTTATAACCGAAAAAAAATTTTAAAATAATTGATCGCCCCGCCCCGCGCACACAACTATTTCCTTTCCCACTTCATCCTCTTTCCATCATTTTCTTTATAATATACTGTTTTTTTTATTATTTTGTTTTAAACAAAATCTAACAGTTTTTTTTTAATAACCGTCTTTATATAGTTTATATATATATATATATATATATATATATATATATATATTTACACCTTGAAGAATATACATCATATGCATACATACTACAAATTAAAAAAGATTTATAGATCTTTTTTACAAAAATAAATTAAAAACCTAGATATTTAATTGTAATTTTAAAAACATTTTTACAATATAAAAACAAAAGTAAATAAAAACAACAATAATTTTAAATGGTACGTTAACAATAAATTTAAATAATTGATTGTTCAAGTTATATTAATAAAACAAAAGATAATGATTTAGATTTTCTATAAGATTTTTGGCATTGCGTTAATAAGGTAAACATTTTATGAGATTTTTTTTTTTGTATTGGCATATTTTTCTTACTTTTATTGGTTTTTAAATTGAATGCTTGTTTTACTTTTCAAAAACGTGTTTTTGCAAGTCTAAGATAAAAAAGAGAGAATAAGCGAATATAAATGTTTCTGTTTCCCGCTTCCTTTCTCTTACTCCTGCGTCAAAACATACAAAAGTTTACTAATCGATGAAAATGTTTATTCAGAGATAATCTGTATAATCTAATCTAATTTGTATGTATATATTTTTTTTATAAACAATTTTTCATAAATTCTTTTGCACAAATTTCCTGGAAACTTTTAATGTAGAATATTTTTGATATTATTATACAGCCGAGTTTGAAATCAATTATTTCCAGGTTTCAAAAATGATGTAAACAAACCATTGGTTTCGTATTCCAACTAGCATGAAAACGTTCGTAACTGTCATGGCATTGTTGTTATTAATATTTACTAAAAATAACAATCCTACGATTATTTCGATTTTTTTTAATAATTGTCTTTTTTGAAATTTTTACAAGAAATCATTCGAAGTAATGCCAAAAATCTTTTGAAAACTTCAAAATATATTTTAATATTTCACCAACCTCTTCACTTTAGTCCAATAAAGTATCAATATTAAGAGAACAACTTTTTGCTTTTTAATTAATTTGTAAATTACTGAAAAAAAATATTTCTTTGTATTTGTTTAAATTTAAGAAAAAAGAAATTGTATGTATTTAATTTTCAATAAACTTAAATAAAGAAAATAAAAGGTTATTTTTATACACATACATACATACATACATATCGTTAGTCTAATTTGCAAATGTGTTAAGTCCACTTTTTTCCAAAATTGAGATTTTAATGCAAAACGGTAATATTATACAATACATATTTTACGACAACAAAAAATGTCATTATGTAGTTTAAAGTTGTAATTTTGTGGTTTGCAAAAACGCTAAGTCCACAAAACTACGAAAAATATTAAAAGCACGTGCTAACTCCACGAATATTAATTTGTTTAATTGAATTTGGTGTTTTCCGTTCTATTTTTTATAAAATAAATACTTAGCGGTAAGTATCCTATAGACTTTGAAAATTTGCAAGAAAGAAGAAAAATTACTGCAAGAAAGTATGAAAACTTACAATTTCTCAAATCAACCTTACCCAATGAACACCACAAATTTTACGATGATTTACCTCACCTTTGAATTTTTTCTA